>SCLG01000560.1:26034-70810 GCA_004367875.1 Oikopleura albicans | reverse complement strand
TCAAGTTATCAAAATTATTTTCTTTAAAAGTCTCGACGAGTTAAGCCGTTAATAACTTAGAAGAAATAAATTTCAGAAAAAAAAAGAAGTCAAAGTGATATTATTCGTCTCGAAATAAGCTTTAGGTTGGATAAGGCAAATTGGCCTGGCATATTTTTTTTGTCGCAGATTTACCTTTTCCATTTGCACCTGTGCCTTCTTTGTCGCAGCAATAATTCCCGGAGTTCCAAAAAAAAAAATCGAAGACGAAAATTTGAGCAAAAAAAAGCAAAACAGGTGTTGTGTGTACCAAGAGGGGTAAAGGGATTGAATCCGACTGAGAAGAAAAAAAAAGTTCGCATTCAACGCACAAATCTCATTTGCATTCCGAAAAAAATAAATTGCAACTTGAAAAAAATCAGTTTGGGGTCGCGCAAGTACGGCAGTTTAAGTTTTAAAATAAACGAGCCGAATGGAAAATGGGGAAAAGTACAGATTTAAGGTAAAAGTATCAAAAACGACAAAACCTCCGTGTGGGAGCCCCGCTGGGGGTGTCACATTAAGGGACGGTTTGCAATTTTGACGAAAGGCTACTGATTTGACTTTTGTCCTAAATTTTAATTTTTTTTTTCGAAAAAATCTGTCCCGTAATTTGAAAGTGTCCCTTAATATGAGATCCCTCTAAAATAAACATATAATTGTTGTCTAATTCAGAGTTTAAATTTTCATTTTAACCCTCTAAAAAATAAAACAAAAATAAACTTTTACAATAACGGCGTAGTGCGTAGGCGGCTACGCTGGAAATTTTTTTTGTTTTGCTAAACAGTGTAACATAACGGGCGTAACATAACGTAGCACCTGGTGCATCTTGATAGTGTTCAGTTAACACAAATAAAATTAAAATACACGACCTGCGCCATTATCGGGTCAATTCGACTGAAAATTTTCCAGCTACCCCACCTACGCAATTTTTTCATCTCAAATATTGGCAACATAACCGAAAATTAGTAAAATAAGATATGCAAACATAATTGGTTAGGGTGTGTACATTATCTAACTGAATAAGTGGTGCATTATGGATTACATTGGTGACACGGTAATCGATGTGGTTTTTAATAGTAACAACGTTTTGTACCGTGTGTTTAGCATTAAGTAAAGATTAATTGAACGAAAATGGTGAGATTGAAAAAAGTGAAAATTCGATTACGGTAACTTCGAGATTCAATTACCGGTTATATTTATTCTGTGGTATTTATGGAAGCGGGTACCGTTACGTCATGTTACATCAAATTAAATAAAGAAATAAAATCAAGAGAGAAAAACTGCGTCAAAAATGATTGGGAATAAATGAAATAAATAATTTAATTCTTTATTCAATTTCAAAATTCAACATTTTGCATTTCAAAAATATGCTGCTGCGACTCGCTTTTTTTTTATTCACTTTTCCCCTTCTGGTGCAGATTTTTAACCCTTGGACGGGCTAAGAAAACGGTCACGCCAATCTCATTCACAAAAATAACACGCACACATTTTATTTGACATTTCATAAATAGAATTTGTGGTCAGATTTTTTTAACTAGATATTTTTTTATGAAAATCAGATATTTTGAAAGAGCCAAATAAAGCAAACACTAATAAAAATAAATGATTCAAATTAATTACGTAATCAAAATGAACAGAATTATCAAAAATTGATTTTTTTTCTAGAAACAATGAAAATACAAGAAATTCAAAAACCAATGAAAATTCAATAAATTTTAGAAACTATTAAAAATACAATAAATTCTAGAACAATGTTANAAAAAATGGTGAGATTGAAAAAAGTGAAAATTCGATTACGGTAACTTCGAGATTCAATTACCGGTTATATTTATTCTGTGGTATTTATGGAAGCGGGTACCGTTACGTCATGTTACATCAAATTAAATAAAGAAATAAAATCAAGAGAGAAAAAACTGCGTCAAAAATGATTGGGAATAAATGAAATAAATAATTTAATTCTTTATTCAATTTCAAAATTCAACATTTTGCATTTCAAAAATATGCTGCTGCGACTCGCTTTTTTTTTATTCACTTTTCCCCTTCTGGTGCAGATTTTTAACCCTTGGACGGGCTAAGAAAACGGTTACGCCAATCTCATTCACAAAAATAACACGCACACATTTTATTTGAGTAACAGATTTTGTAAATAGAATTTGTGGTCAGATTTTTTTAACTAAAGATTTTTTTATGAAAATCACTTATTTTGAAAGAGCCAAATAAAACAAATATTAATAAAAATGAACGATTAAAATAAAGATGTAATCGAAAAAAATAATATCATCAAAAATTGAATTTTATGTCTAGAAACAATGATAATACAATTAATTCTAGAAACAATGAAAATGCAATAAATTCTAGAAACAAAGAAATTGCAATAAATTCTAGAAACAAAGAAAATGCAATAAATTCTAGAAAATATTAAAAATACAATAATTTCTAGAAACAATGTTACTATAATAAATTCTAGAAACAAGGAAAATACAATTAATTCTAGAAACTATTAAAAATCCAACAAATTCTAGAAACGATAAAAATACAATAAAGTTTTGATACAAATAGAACAATTCCGCAAATTATAAAAAAATAAACGTGAATAAAATGAGAACTCATATTTTCTAATCGAAAAAATTGAAAAAAAAAATACAAATATGTAAATTAATATTGAAAAAACATAAAAGTGTTAAAATTAAAAATTTCCAATTAAATTTAAAATCCAAAAATTATATAAAAGTACTTGGGGCTGTTATCGAATGATTTTTTTTGCTAGCGTGTCATGAAAGTAATCCAACAGACGTGTGGGGGTTAAGACAAATGCGCGATCCGCAAATAAACCGTCCAGGAGCAAAAGACACAAAAAAAGAACAAAATTAAACAAATTAATCAAATTATACTATTTTAATCTAATTCCACAACTCTGCCCTGTCTAAACGATGGAAGTCGATTTTTGCTCTTTTCTTTTGCCCCAAAATATTTTTGGTTTTTTTTTTTCTCAAATCTCAACTTTTTTTTTTGCTCTTTTGAGAGAGAAAGTAATAAAAGAATAATTTTAATATCGTATTTAATAATATCAAACCCGCGTCGCATCTCGAATCTATTTAATTTGGTACAAAAAAATAAAATCAAAAAAGTTGATTAGACAACTCGGAGGTTTGTAAACAGTAAATGTATCGCTTCCAAAATATACAAGACAGTCCTTGGTCCCCTTTTTGGGGCCGTATTTTGGACTTAAACAAATAACATATATAATTTGTGGTGGAAGTGATTCAATGGAACGTCAGGAGTTTACTTCTTTAGAAATCAAAAACAAAATGGCAGAAATAAATCAATCCCAGCTTTTTTCATAAACTTCTAATCATTTCTGTCAAAAATAACCTAATTAGAAAAATGACTCTTGATAACATACCGTATAGTCAGGGGCCCATTTTTCAATTACGAAAAACGTGCACATCTGAAGAGACATGCACATCTAGAGAGAAATGCACATCTAGAGAGACATGCACAACTAGAGAGACATGAACATCTAGAGAGACATGCACAACTAGAGAGACATGAACATCTAGAGAGACATGCACATCTAGAGAGACATGCACATCTAGAGAGACATAAACATCTAGATAAACAAGCACATCTAAAGAGACATTAATCGCAGTACTCACGCGAAACTTTACCACTTTTCATAGTGCACATCTAGAATAAATTTGAAAAAAATGGTCTGAAAAAGATGCACATCTAGAGATATTTTCGAATTTTCGTAAAAAAAGTGCACATCTAGAGAGCGCACATATGGAGACCCTACTGTATGTAACATACCGAAATAGCCCGGGTTTCTCATACCTGAAAAAGGTACGTAAAGGGCAGAGAAGCAAATATGTGACCGCTATAATATGTGATTTTGCGAGGAAAGATCGAACAAAATGGCCTAGCAAACATACAATAAAAACGAAAATGTGGAATAAATAGCACAGTATGTGTTCAGGGGTAAGTTCAATTTTCTAGGTTTTATATAATGCCATTTGTGAGTGAAGATTAAAGAAAATGGCGTTGAATGTTGCCGCGGCGTCGCTCCCTTTCCGAAACAAAACAATCCAAAACAGGCCGAAAATGAAAAAAAGAACGAAATTCAGCAGTGCGTTGAAATCGTGTGGCGCTTCTTGCTTTTAAACATTGCTCAAATTCAAAGTCGCCATTTTTTCTGCATTTTTTTGCATTTAGCTGTGACGAAATGGATTAGCTCAAATAAATACAATTCAGAGAATACGATTTCGTTTTTCAAATGACTCGACTTGAACTTTTTCGTACAGTTGTAGCGTTAGCTGTGTTGTTTAGAATATATTTCGAACATTCGAATAATTTTTTTCAAACAAAAACCCAGTAATCAACCATCTTAAACATATGTAATATACACCGGGTGCGCAATTATCAGACATCTAGTTATCAGGTAGGATGGCCCGCAGTTATCAGGCACCCTACGAAATTCCCCGCTCGTGCTATTATTAGGCAATTTTTTCACTATTCCGCCTACGCCCTGCGCAGTTATCAGGCAAGTTTTTATGTTGGGAAACCTGCCTGATAACTGCACACCCGGTGTATATCATTTATTTAAAAATAAATTGATGGAAATGAAAAGTTAACATGCTGGGCGTAGGTGGAAGTTCTTAAAGCTTTATTTTCCTGTTAATACACAAGCTTATCAATTAACTTAACAACTTAAGCTCAAAACATTTTGAGAATATTGTATTCTGTCTAGATCTTTAGGTAAGGCGTATGACAAGATAAATGAAATCACGATACCGTATCGCGGATACGTTTCGGTCAAAAACGTGTCAAGATAACTGAACTTTGTTAATATAACTTGTGATATGATGCCTAGGCATGCCTAGTTGGGGTTTGTAATTGAAAATAAACCTCATGACCCGTTACATAAACAGGAAAGTAGTTAAGATAAGCGTAAAGTGTTAAGTTAACTGATTAGGGGGTCAGCTGAAGTTATTAACTTTTTTTGGCCTAGTTAGTTTGTCTCAAAAACAATTAAAACATAAATAACCCAGTCATGTGAACACGAAAAATGAAGGGGTTATATAACAATAAACTGTTAAGATAACTGAATATAGTGTTAGCCGAAACATTTGGTGCAAAAAGTGCTATAGCGAATCGTTACTTATTTTAAATCCCCTCGCCAATTAAAGAAAAACATCTCTTAACTCTCAAGGGAAGGAGTTTTTTGGATCCCGTAAGGGGAAAATGTGTGTAAATAAACACGCACTTCAAAAATTCACAGTAATTCGCAATAATTCAAAAAAAAACTGGTAAAGCCAAGTTGTAGAGCTCGTCAAACTACGTCGATTTGACTACTCAGAAATTTATTTGGGCCACCAGGGCGCTCTAGAGAGCTGTTTGAAATCTCCAACCTACGCAAAATAGCGTTAATTGAATTTTCTCGAAAAGTTGAGGGGGGTCAGCAATACCCGTTTTGCCCTACGGGGCCTCCATATGCCTCAAATCGACGTCTATAAACACACACTTCCCCCTGGGAGTTAAAATTGTATGATTAAAAAAATGCTGCCTTAGACCTTTTATTAAAAAAATGACCTTAACCCCCAAGTTTGCAATGTCGACAAATGTCATCGAAATTCATTGTGAAATGAAACATTCTAGTCCAATCTAAGAGTTTTGATCTGAATAGGAGAAAATGAAATTAATAATTTTAAAATTCAATTTGGTCTCTGTGTTTTACTAGTCGATGCAAAATGAAAGTAAACATAGTGTATTACTATTTATGGTGACTGCAAGGTCTTGTTAGTATTATGAATTCAAAAGTACTTAGAAAATGGCCGCCGTTATATTAAACGAGCTTTGAAAGCAAAAAAAGTGAGAATTAAATTAATTTGTTCATTCAAAGTGCCTCAAAGTTTTATATTTTTTGTTATGGGGAGATAATTTTTTAGGGTAATAACATAAATAGCACATGTTACAAATGTCAATTGTGACAAATGTCGAATGAAACAAATGTCTAAAAAAGTAACAAATGTCGAATGTAACAAATGTCTTAAAAAGTAACAAATGTCCTAAAAAGTAACAAATGTCTAATGTAAAAAATGTCTAAAAAAGTAACTAATGTCGAATGTAACAAATGTCTTAAAAAATAACAAATGTCGAATGCAACAAATGTCAGATATAACAAATATCGTATGTAACAAATGTCGAATCTAACAAATGTCGAATGTAACAAATGTATTAAAAAGTAACAAATATCGAATGTAACAAACGTCGAATGTAACAAATGTCGAAAAAGTGTAAAAAATGACTCATAATTGAATTTATCAATCTATATACATGGTAATTTTATAAATACTTTCCCGGTTCCCTAATAAAAATTATCACGATCACTTACGAGCCCTTTGTGCCTAATTAGAGCAATGCCCTAATTCCTCAGATTAATCAATTTTGGCAAGATAACTGGCCATTGCGTTCGGTAAAATATTACTTTGGAAACCTCGATACGTTTTTGGGTTAACATAACCCAATTTTGGTAAGACGACCCGTCAGGTGGTGTACTTAAAAATGGAACAATTTTTCAGAATAAAATCATGTAGACTAGTTCGCGAAAACACAATTCGAAGTTCTTCGAAAATTTCCAAAACTTGAAACATAAAAAAGCTGATAGGAGAAAAGCCCCCAAACAGCACTTTTTTTATTTTCTGTTAACTTGTGGCACAGGACAAGATATTTGTGTGTATCTCATGTGTAAAAACATGACATAAAAACATCGTGAGGGGGTTAGAAAAGAAAAAAAAAAGTAAAATTTTGTTGTCGCCCCGTTTCTGAGACGCTTTTTTTATGGCGCTAATGTATTGACTGTTGATTGGTTAATTCAATTAGTGTCACCTCGCCCTTATAACTTCACCAACTTTTTTTTTTCTGTTCGAATTATAAAAGGTGCTGATGTTGCGCTTATACTCCTCATATACATACCCTGCTTCCGTATTTTACCACACCACCAAGTTGGTGGCACCAACCTTGCTCGAACTTTTTTTGTTGATTAACAAATTTATAACAATATATACGTTTATTAATAGTTAATAGTGTTTTTAAATACACCACGTATAAATATTATACCACTTACCTACGTAAGTTAACATCACGTAAGTTAACACCATGTAAGATAACAACATTCACGTAAGTTAACAAAATTCATGTAACTTGAAAGTCTGCTCGCGACAATTTTTCCGCCTACGCCCTACCAACGTAATTTAACAAAATTCACGTAAGTTAACAATATGCACGTAAGTTCACAAAATGCACGTAAGTTAACAAAATGCACTGAAGTTAACAAAATGCACTTAAGTTAACAAAATGCACTTAATTTAACAAAATGCACTTAAGTTAACAAAATGCACTTAAGTTAACAAAACACACGTAAGTTAACATCCATTTTACAGAAAATTTGTTAACTTACGTAGGTAGGTGGTGTTGTTAACAAAACAATAAAAAATAGAACCTGTTCACTTACTTCAATTTCAAACTCCTTACTACCAACTTATGTTTCTGGAGGCTCCAGTATGGAGCCCCAAGTAAGGATGGGCCGCCCCCTGTATATCAATAAGAAGTTTTGAGAAGTGCAATAAGCAGATATGACTAATGGCACGGTATTGATCATACAGTATGATATAGGGGAACTGTCAGAATTGTAATATTGTGTTTTATGGAGAAAGGGTAATCCGCCGACAATTTATACATCAAGTGCGCCGTTATCGTTCATTTAAAAAAAGAAATGCCCATCTTTATATATCACTGCGCGATTATCTTTCAATTTTCTATTATCTTTCCCTTTTTTCAATTTAGTTTTGAAAGATACCACCGCACCTCGTGTATATAAATATACTTTTATATACTGTCGGATAATGGAAGGATAAACAAAACGAACAACTGATTTAGTAAATGAAACTAAAATCTCATTTTTTGACCCATGCGCCGCGGCCGTTACCTTTCAGTGTCCCCTTCATCGTAAAATTTTCTTCTTTTTAGTATTTTAGGTAATTTTAGTATTCAGGTAATAAGTATTTTAGTCCTTACTCATTTATCGGACGTTTTCGGTACTCGAAAATAGCGCCCGAAAAAGGAGCATCGACACAAAAAGGTCCATTTCCTATTAAAATGGCCCCATTTTGGCCGAAAAAGCGTCCGAAAGGAGCAATCGTCCGATAAAGGAGTAAGGACTGTAGTTTTTTTACATAAATTTAGTTGATCTGTAATATTGATGAACAAAATATCGTGAAGTGAGTCATAAATATTTGCATTTCACGATTATTCGCGTCAAAACTTGCATAAACGTTTTTTATATATTTTTTATATGGCGCTAATGTATTGAGTGTTGATTGGTTAATTGAATTAGTGTCACTACGCCCTTATAACTCACGCACCATAACTGTCTGTCTAATAAAGATGGTGGTATACGGCATAAATTATTACACTACACTAAAAAAAAGCGCTCACTTTTTGCCTTATGTCTCTCAGATATTACCGTTTAATTAATAGGATTAATATCCCGTGACAAATCAATATTTTTGTTTAATTGAAAAATGATTAAATAAATTAAATAAGACTAATTAGATAATTATCATTGGGCAAGAGTTGAGAGAATGCGATTTTGGGATGAATCACGGGTGTGGTAGAAAAAAAATGAGTCTAGTACCAACACCACCACCGCCAAATATAGATCTTGTTTGGAGATCGTTTGCTTTTTTTAGTTTCTATTCTGATTGTTGTCAAATTGTTCGTGACAGAAAATTGATGGCATTAAAAACGTCTGAAATAATTCAGAAAAATATCTTCAAAAACCAGTAAAAGTACAAACGATCAGTACTGTGCCCATAAATAATCACAACACAATAAATAACTGTAATATAACTGTGATTTTCAGAAATTTCACAACAACAAATATCACAAAAATGTCAGGGAGAAATAATGTTTTGTGAATTTGATAATTCTGATGAAACTTTTTACAAAAGTCGAAAAAACATCACAGATAAATCACACAAAAAAAAAAATAAAAAAAGAAAAAAAAACGATTCAAAAAAAATAAAATAAAGTAGGAAAATAAAAAATACAAAAAATCTCACAAAAATTTGCCAAAAAAATCACAAAAATTTCACAATAATCTCGCGAAAATTTGATAAAAATCTCACACAAATCTGACGAAAAATGTCACAAAAAATATAACGAAAAATCTGACAAGAAATCTGGAAAAAAAATCTCAAAAAAGCTCAAAAAACTCAAAAAAAGCTCGAAAAAACTCAAAAAAAAAAAATCTCAAAAAAGCTCAAAAAACTCAAAAAAAAGATCGCAAAAATTCAAAAAAAAAGTTCAAAAAAAAAAGTTCAAAAAAAAAGTTCAAAAAAGCTCAAAAAAGTTCAAAAAAACTCAAAAAAGTTCAAAAAAACTCAAAAAAGTTCAAAAAAGCTCAAAAAAGTTCAAAAAAGCTCAATAAAGCTCGAAAAGATCTCACAAATTCTTTCAAAAAATCTTACAAAAGATCCAAAAATCACAAACATACAGAGGGGGTGCTAAATAAGGGCCTGCTAAATAAGGGTCAGTTGTGCTTAATAAGGGTCGGTTGTGCTAAATAAGGGTCGCTTTTTCCATAAAAATATTATTCCTCCAAATAAGGGTCGCTGATTTTATCATTGTTTTCCATGGGCATAATTTACTAGCTTTTGGTTCGTTTATGGATATAATAAGGTTAAATTGTATTCAATACAATTTAAAATTTCAAAATCGTTTATAAGACGCAAAAATCATAATTACGTCAAGTTAGAACACTAAACTCGCCTAATGCTGGGTGTGCTTAATAAGGGTCGTTTTTCAAAAATCGTTAACCGACCCTTAATACGCACACCCCCTGTACAAGGTACACCACGGTGCACTGGTTTTCGCATGTTACAATTCGCTACTTATGTAAGTTATAAAAATTAATGTTTTTCATGGTCTTCGTTGCTTTAATTAAAAATCAAAATTTACTGAAAATGTGACGGATTTTTATGTTGACTGTATCACATAAAGAAGCTGAGATGAATAATGACTCATTATTAATGAGTGAAGTGTGAAAGTGGTCTAGTACTACACCACCAATATACCACCTCCAAATATGGCCTTGAGTTGCGCTTTTTTTGCGTTTTGTATCTTTCTATTCCATTTTATTCAATTCGAAATTTCACACCTTTTCCTCAAATTCTGACAATCGGCTCACTTATCGAAATAACCGAAAAAAACGCTTCAGGGTTAAAAGTGTTTTTAATGACGAAAGCGGTAGACTTTTTGTCGCCGAACTTTTTAAACAACTTTTTTAGATTATTGGAAATAATTTATTTTGGCTTTAGTAAAACGTGGTTTAGTATAAAGAAAGTTTGTTTTTTACCTAGGGGTACTTTTGGTAGAAATTGAAGTTTTTTATGAAAAAAATGATAAAACCAGGTTGTAGAGGTCGACAAATTCCGTCTGCTTAATTAAATATTGATTTGGATGACTTAGGTTCCCTGTAGAATTGTTGGAAAATTTCAACCTACGCAAAATAACGATGTTTTCCTGCGGAATCCAAAATTAGTCAAAAGTAGAACAGGGAGTGATCAAAGAAAACCGACAACGGATTTAGAAATACGCGAATTAAAAGCGAAAATCCCTCTGCGCGCTTATCTTGCATCCGTTATTTCATCCAGTATAGCCACCTACCTATGGTAGTTAACATTACTAAAGTTAACAAAATTTATTATAGGTCACATTGTTTTAGGTTTTATGTCATTTCCGTCATCGCAATATTTTTGGAGCAAATTGTCTGGCCGTTTATCTGCGTGGAAAACCAGCAACAAACTTTGTTTGACTGATATTAGCAAAAAATGAGGATTAGAAACCCGAAACTCCGTAAATACCCTTTACCAGTATGGTACCCACGAAATTTCATCTTGTACCCATATTGCGTAGCTATCTACCCATTTTCTTTAAAAACGTGCTGTGCAAAATTATTAACGGAGCTTTGAATGTCTAATCGTTATTTTTCTGATTATTTTGCTCATATGAGTCAAATGTTTTTAGACAAAAGTTTTTAGGCAAAAGTTTTTAGACAAAAGTTTTTAGGCAAAAGTTTTTTGACAAATTTTGTACAAAAGTTTTTCGACAAAAGTTTTTTGATAAAAGTTTTTCGACAAAAGTTTTTTGATAAAAGTTTTTCGACAAAAGTTTTTTGATAAAAATTTTTCGACAAAAGTTTTTTGACACAATTTTTTTGACAAAAGTTTTTTGATGAAAGTTTTTTACAACACTTTTCTTGTGAAAGTTTTTTAACAAAATTTTTTTCATAATAGGTTTTTGACAAACATTTTTTGGCAAAAGTTGTTCTGACAAACGTTTTCAGCCAAAAGTTTTTGACAAACCTTTTTTGACAAAAGTTTTTGACAAACCTTTTTTGACAAAAGTTTTTGACAAACCTTTTTTGACAAAACTTTTTTTGACAAAACGTTTTTATCAAACTTTTTTTGATAAAACTTTGTTCACAAAACTTTTTTCAGAAACTTTTTTGATGAAACTTTTTTTGACATACCGTATTAACGTTTTCCTAAACTTTTTTTGACATACCCAATTAACGTTTTCCTAAAGAAAAATTTTTTTTTCACGAATGGCCTATTTTTATTTAAAGAAGTGGAATTTTCGGGGAAAAAACAGGTAATTAATTTCCGGAAATTTGACATTTTTTTATTACAAATGTTTCGGGAAGTCAATATTCCCATGAATTCAAGACACTTGAGAAAAATTTTTTTTTTTCATGGTGTTTCATAAAACTAGATGCCACCCTAGCCATACGGTATGGCCCATACGGTATGGGGACTCTCTGGCTCTGAGGCTTTGAGCAATTTTCCTATGATTTGTAACGCTATTATGACATCACCCTCAGAGTCAGAGCGTCCCCATAAGGTACCTTTTTGGACAAAAGTTTTAGGACAACCTTTTAATCTGAGAGAATAACCTTCTTTGAGCTTTTTATTAACAAAAGTCTCAATGAAACAACATCTGTTTACTGATAGTAAAAAACACAATAGGCTTTTGTGTGTTGTGAGTTTAATTCCATATCTCCTGGTGGTGGTGCTCTTGAAGCGTATGATGACTGGCGCAAAATCGGGAATGAAGCCGCGCGTAATACACGGGGCTATTGCAATTGAAAGCAGGAAAAAACGCCAACGACAAGCGAAATAAAGCGAATATAAACTAGGAAAGCAAAAAAAGAAAAAGAAAAAAAACGGGGCGAAGAAAAAAAAGGCGAGTCGAAACGAAATGGTGTGGTGTTGGTGGCGATGGTGGTGAATGGTGGTGGTGGTGTGTTTTTCCAAAATGGTGCCTCCAAACAGCAGACCATTCGGCGCCGGAGCAGCGATTCTGGCTCTATTGACGCCGACTAGTCTACTCAGTTAACTACTCAAACAGATCACATAATTAATCCATTTTCTTTTGATTATTTAATCAATCAAATTAACTTTTCGATTTTGGTGATAATTGGCTTGGACCCCCTTAATGCAAAAAGAGAGTACCTAAAAAGCCAGCACCAAAATACACCAAGAGAAAAAGACGAGAGAAAAAAAAACACCAAATCTAATTATTACGTTTTACGGTGAGTACTTTTTTTTGCTATATTTTTTTTTTCACTCTACGGGATGCTAATTTTCAAATACAAATAGCATAAATTTTAATTTAATTTTTAACGAAAAAAAAAATATATTTTTTTCTCGCTTTCGTAATGTTTATATCGACAGTGCGTTGTTTTGATACTCGCATCCGTATCACTGGTTCGAAAGATTCATCTCAATGTCAAATTTGCGACTTCCGAGTTTATAATTTTTATAACTCTCTAGCAGGAAGAACTAAAACAATGAGTCATGAAAAAATAAATTTTTTTTTTGTTAAAATTTGTTTCTAGAAAATGTCTCTTCAGACTTTGATACGTGAAGGCACTGATAGTTTTTTTTCCAAGTTCACCCCCTGCGCCGTTATCTTGCAATTTTAGCATGAAAAAATTGCAAAATTGAGTAGAATAAGTTTGAATTTTACACAAAAAAAATCAGCAAAATAACGAGTAGTAAATTTATTTACGTGAATAAGTATTCAAATAAGAAAAAATTTAAAGCATGAACTAATTCCAAATTAATCAAATGTTGACTTTTTTTAAAAATAATTGGCCTTTTGTTACTCAGAACGGTATTAAAAACATTTTTTTTAATATTTTTTGACTTTTTATTTTATACAAAAAAAGTTAGCATAATTTTAAGATGCAAAATTGAACTTGACAACAGATTTTGAACACGCGTTCGGCGACGGGTTAATTAAATCGTTTATTCAATCACAAATTGTGCTGTCTGGCGCGGTAACGAGTTAATTCACTTTTTTTTTTCGTCTCGTGTTCAAAATGATGAGACTGAACTGTAATTGTTAAAAGTCATTAGTGGTTTTTCTGTTTTTAGCGCGCGGCGAGGAACCGTTCGTGATTTTGGTTTCGTTTTTTTCTTGCTTTGGAGAGTTAAAGAAATAGGCACCACGACGAATTCAGACTCAGTATCGACGGCGGGTAATAACCCGACCGTCCAATTCGGAAACACAGAAACCCAGTCCTGGATGGATATGACCCCAACCAACATCGAAAATATTGAAGGCGAACCAGGCACACGGCGGTTAACATTTAGCTTTACTTCTTTTGAAGACCTAATTTTTTATAAAAATTGCGATTTTTTTTAACAATGAAACCATATACTTTTTTTTTTTTTTTAAATCGAACAATTTCAAGAAAAATTTTTTTTAAGAATGTGAGGAAAAAAATTTCAGAAAAATTACAAAAAAATTTCTAAAGAAAATACAAATATAATTTCCAAAAAAATCTTCGAAAAGAATTTTTCAAAAAATTAAAAAAAAAAAAATTTAATAAATCTTCTAAAGGAATTTTCAAACAAATCTTCAAAAAAATCTTCAAAAGGAATTTTCAAAAAAATCTTCAAAATAAATTTTCGAAAAAATCATCATAAAGAATTTTCCTCAAAAAATTATTGAAAAAAATTTCAGAACACCTTCCTTTGCGAAAAAATTACGTGGTAAAATTATATCATACAACATGTAAAAAATTATTAGAATTTTTATTTATGATTTTTAAGACAATTATCAATGAAAAAATTTATACAAGGACGGATTTTTTTTTTCAAAAATGACCAATTAGCGAAAAAAACTTGTTTTCACAGAAAGACGCTTTTTAAGACACCCTTCTGTATTACTTATTTTGATTACAAGTTAATATCTAAAATCGTGTATTCCAAATTTCAAATCCGTTTGATCACATAATTTTTGAATACAAAAAATCAAAAGCCAAAAATGTAATTTTGACACCTTCTCAATTCCAACCAAATCTATATATCTCTTATTAAAACAGGTTTAAGTTTGAAATTAATAAATTGATGCGTTTGAATTGGAGGCGATGATTTTGTTTATGGTGTTTGAATGACTTTTTTTTTCAATTTTTGAGCAACGCCTTGTTTTTACAAAAGCACGAGTTCCGCGCATTAAAATTATTCTGGGATTATTGCTTTGAACGATGTTTTTCTTGCATTTCAAAGCAGTAACCTTTTTTCTTTTTAAAGTTCGACACGTGTGGCCAATCTCTCACTGGTTTGCGCAAAATTTTTGATGAATTATTTTTTGGTGAATTGAAATTTTTGATATAATTAAAACGTTAAACCGCTTAGTTGCGCGAACCGTCCCGGAATTGGACCGTACCGGAATTGGGCCGTCCCGGAATTTGATTATTATTTTTTGTTTTTCAATAAAAAGCGTCCCGGAATTGGGATTTTTGAAAAAAACGTATCCCAGCACGCGGTTCAGGCTAAAATCAATACCAAAATTTCATTATATAAATTCCGATTACAGTCCGCGCGCCCATATTTTGACTTTCGTATGACTCATAGGCTATCATAATGAGTCATAGGGCCTTAGGCTGTCAAGATATGAAAAAAGTTTCTCGATTAGGGGCAGGAATAGGCCATTTACACGCGTCTTTATGACTCATCGGGCTAAAACTTGTCAAGATATTGGCTATAAAAATATGGGCGCAAGGACATTATATGTTAAATTGTTTTTTTTAACGCAAACTTTCAAAGCGATCTGAAGACCCCAATTTTAACCGCGGGCATCCTAACCGGGTCAAGCTAAGCCAGAAAAACAGATTCAATAAATGTGTCATTTGGCACATGATTTGTACGTAAAATGACTCGTATTTTAACTCAAAAAAAAATATAATTGGTTAACCGCAATACAGACCACAAAGCAACAATGTCCCCGGTTCATAAAACGGAATCTTCGGACGGAAAAGAGTCTCCCGGAGCATATTCGTCGGGCGTTGATAATTCCCGTTGCTTTCCGTATCCGTATCCAACTCCCGCCCGACGCCGCCATCGAACCTCATTTACTCAGGAACAACTTAACCTCTTAGAATCAGCATTTTCAAAAACCCAATATCCGGACATTTACTACCGCGAGGAGTTAGCGACGAGAACAAAACTCACAGAAGCGCGGATTCAGGTAAAAAAAAACTAAATATAAGGTCACAGCTCAATTCGTACGCTTCTGCTATTTTAGTGAAAAAATTGTAGGCAAAGTTTTTTGGCCAAGTTTTTCGGCAAAGTTTTTTGGCAAAGCTTTTCGGCAAAATTTCTCGGCAAAGTTTTTCGGCAAAGTTTTTCGGTAAAGTTTTTCGACAAAACGTTTCGGCAAAGCTTTTCGAGAAAGTTTTTCGGCAAAGCTTTTCGGAGAAGTTTTTCGGCAAAGCTTTTTGGCAAAATTTTTCCGCAAAGTTTTTCGGCAAAGTTTTTCGGTGAAGCTTTTCGGGAAAGTTTTTCGGCAAAGGTCTTGGACAAAGTTTTTCGATATAATTTATGTCGAAAGTTTTTTTTTTTGCAAATTTTCCGTAAAAAAACTAACCAGACGAATTTTTCACTTATTTTGCTAATATGGTATTTTTGGCCTATCTGAGTTAATCTGGTACAACAGACTTAGTAATGATTTTCTACGATTTTTTGAGTTTTACATTTTAAGCATCAAATAAATTGCACAATTAGCAGTTTTTAATTGGTATTTTTAACCAAACAGTTTTTTTTTTATTTCGGCTTCGAGTTAATCTCGCCGCATACAAAATACCCACCCATTTTAATGAATTAATTGCAATTCATAAAAAAGCGACTATTTTTTTCGTAATAAATCATGAATATCGAACAAAAAACTAACGCCGTGCCGTAATTAAATCAACGAATAATCCAGGTGCATTTTCGCCTCCACCATTTTTTTGTTGCTCCATTTTTTTTTCCATTTTTGGCGTTACCAAAATATCTGACGTATTTGACAAAAAAAAAATGTAAGAATAAAAATCTGACTAACGCTTTTGTATCTACAAGGCAAAAATGGGAGTCAATTTTTTTTAGTAAAAACTAGCAAAAAGCATAAAAATGCAAGAAAAAAAAAAAGAAAATCGCGTATTGCAATAATAAACAATGAGTGCGCGTCTCGGAGTTAAGGTCCGTCGCAAGTGCAGTGTGAGCCATTAATTCGATTTTATAAACAATCAAAGAAATTTAAAAAGTAAATGGGAGAGATGAAATGTTTTTTATACTTTCCGCTTTTATATTTTTTTTCGATTTGAGTCTGCGGGGGGTCTATTTTCAGATTCGAGTTTTAAACCGGGCACGTACCAGTCAACACCTCTTTACATTTATATTTTCGGAATAGAATTAGAAATATAAAACGTTTGACGGCTATTTTTACTTTTTTTTTGTATTTTCCAGA
The DNA here is from genome assembly GCA_004367875.1 of Oikopleura albicans. Lineage (NCBI taxonomy): Eukaryota > Metazoa > Chordata > Appendicularia > Copelata > Oikopleuridae > Oikopleura > Oikopleura albicans. The sequence goes on along the minus strand of SCLG01000560.1, from coordinate 53,935 downwards.
GTCTTATTTTGAAGGAAAATGATCGTGTCGTTACTGAATTCAAATACACCACCTAACCCGTTATGTTCACACCATCAAACTTCAAAAACTGTTAACATAATGGAATGTGGTACGGAATGGTACGGCGTTTAGTTAAACAATTGGAAATCGAAGTTAATCAAATCAAAAAAAATGTTAAGATAACGGAGTTTTGTTAACATAACCGATAGTAACGTAACGGATTATGTGGTTATAATTCAAGCGTTCGGTCCTTCGAAAAATATACATACACCCCTTGCACAGTTATATGGTACACACTTGTGTTCACAATTTTTTTCGCATACTAAATTAGTATTACTAATGGCCTGATAACTGCGCAGTTCTTACATATAAAGATGAAGATTCCTAAAAAAATAGTGGGCGGTTAACGGCGCATCCTCTGCATTACATTTTGATATTTGAAAACTCTTTAAAATTCAAAATCAGCGTGATACCTCTCAGTGCTATCTAATTGAAAAGACAAATATCAAAAAAAAAAAATCAGAAAAGCGATTAAAGCTGAGTAAATATATAATTTGGTTTTCGTAATTATTAATTTTGAAGTGAGTGTTGGTTGAACAAACGAACACGACAGGCCGATTAATCCCACCTGTGTTTTATTTGGGCCTTTTTCAGCGCATGAAATTCCCAGACGCAACAACTAGTCTATATCTGAGTATGCTACTTTTGATTGGTTTTTGGGCTGACAAACGTTGTTTCCTTAAAATTTTAATTTTTATTCCCTAGTTGGCTGTATGTGTTCCAATTCACGCAATACGGCCCTTATTTAAGGGGTTAACTTGGGAGTGGAAACTCGAAAATCGTATGATTGGTTACAATTTGAATATGAATTTTGAAATACACCGGGTGCGCAGTTATCGGCCGGGTTTCGCGACAAAAAAGCCTAAATCGGGCGCCCGATAACTGCTCAGGGCGGAAGCGGAATAAGGTTAAAATATGCAAATAAACCCGCCCGATAACAGCACGAGCGGGAAATGTGGTCATTTATACACATATATATTCAAGAGCAATGCGCAGGGTGCCCGATAACAGCGCAGGGTGCCCGATAACTGGACACAAACCCGCCCGATAACTGGACGCCCGATAACTGCGCACCCGGTGTAACTATTTCCTATCAAATTTTCTTCATAGGATGAGTCCAGTTTTTTTTTTCAACGCGAAGTAATATACACATGATGCGCTGTTAACAGGCCACTAAAACTGTCGTGTAGAATATGAACATACTGTAAACAAGTAGTCTGAATCAGGTACTATTTCAAATAATGAATATCGTTGACTTCAAGTTTTAGGCATCGATGAATCATATTTTTAAGCGGATTTGTCGTGCAAAAATTTTCACACTTTAATTTGTATAATGTCCAAAACAAATAATGCTGAATAATCATCTATGACTAAACTGTTGTTTTGCTGGAGATGCGACTGTAGAATTTATAACATTTTAATTTTTACTTTTGCAACCAGATTTTTCGTCAAAATTCGTAAAAAAAAAACTGTCGCAACATGCTATTACGGTACGATGGTTCTTTGCCAATAATTATTTAAATTTTATACTTTTTGTACTTTCACGCAAAAAAAAGTTTCAAATCAATAATTACTGGGAATAAGACACACACAATTAACCACGGAGAACTATAATTCATACCCCTGCGCCGTTATCTACCAAACACATATGCAAAATAAGCAAACGATAGGGCAAGTTTACAGGGTGAGGTAATATAGATGCTAAGCCGTTTTTTGGTGACTTATATTCGCTCAGCGCACTTGCGAACCAAAAACGGCTTAGCATCTATATTACCTCACCCTGTAAATAAAGGCGAAACGTTTTGAGATATCAAACATTGAAACACACAAAATGTTGAATTTATAGGTTTTGTTAAACCCTAAACAATAAATTTCATGAGTTTAACTCGTAGGGATGAATTGGGCCGTGAGTGCGATTCGTACCAATACTTAGCCCATTTAAATTTTCGGTTGTTGATCCAAATGAAACAAAGTAACTGAACAGGCCAATGAAAAAAACTCTGAGTTTGGTTGTTTAAAAACATGTTGTTTCCTTCGGATTGATGATTGTCGAATATTAATTTTCTCCCAACCACCATAAAAATTAGCACATCCGATTGTGAGCATCATGTTTTGCTCGAGTTCGGCCCGTTTTTTCCTTCTCTCGGCCTCTTTCCGCTTCGTTTGACACATTTCTGAGTCGTTCGAGATTAATNTGGCCCAAATCAATTTCTGAATTGTTGGATCGACGTAGTTTGACGAGCTCTACAACTTGGCTTTACCAGTTTTTTTGAATTATTGCGAATTATTATGAATTTTTTAAGTGCGTGTTTATTTACACGCATTTTCCCCCTACGGGTTCCCAAAAACTCCTTTCCCCTGAGAATTAAAATTTTAATTTTCATTCCCTAGTTGGCTGTATGTGTTGAAATTCACGCAATAGGGCCTTTATTATAGGGGTTAACTTGGGAGTGAACTCGAAAATTTTGGAATTGGTCCCAATTTGAACAGGAACATTTTGAAATAACTCTTTCCTATCCAATTTTTCTCATGCGATGAGTCCAATTTTTTTTCAACGCTTAGTAATATACACAGGATGCGCTGTTAACAGGCCACTAACACTGTCGAGTATTATATCGTAAATATTTAGTCTGAATATGGTATTATTTCAAATATCGTGACTTTCGAATATCGTTACTTCAAGTTTTACGCAAAGATGAATCATATTTTTAAGCGGATTTTCATATTTGTCGTGCAAAAAATTTTCACACTTTAATTTGTATAATGTCCAAAACAAATAATGTGGAATAATCATCCATGACTAAACTGTTGTTTTGCTGGAGAAGCGACTGTACAATTTATAACATTTTAATTTTCACTTTTGCAACCAGATTTTTCGTCAAAATTCGTAAAAAAAAGTGTCGTAACATGCTATTACGGTACGATGGTTCGTTGCCAATTTAAATAGTAGATATATTTGTTGTATTTTCACGCAAAAAAAAATAATTGCCGAACTAACAGGCACTAGCTGAAAGTGGAGAAATCTGAAAACGGAGAAAAAACTCACAAACATGATGCAGCGTGATGCGTAGAGTACGTTGGTGGAATTAAAAAGCCGACATAGGAGACAAGTTTTGGCGCTAGAGAGCATTTTTGGAGTTCTCCACTTTCGGTTAGAGCGAACTTATAAACCAATAACTACAAGGAATAAGACGTACACAATGAAACACGTGGAACTGGTATTCACACCCCCTGCGCCGTTATTTAGCAAACACAAATCGAAAAAAAGTAAACGATACGGCAAGTCGAAACATAATGGCGCAAGGCGTTAAAATGTCTAACAATAAAACACACAAAATGTTAAATTTATAAGTTTTGTTAAACCCTAAAAAATAATGAGTTTAACTCGGAGGGATGCATTAGGCCGTGTGTGCGATTCGTCCCAATACTTAGTCCGTTATTTTTTTGGTTGTTGGCCCATATGCAACAAAGTAACAATAAAGAATCAGGCCAATAAAAAAACTCTGAGTTTGGTTGTTTAAAAACATGTTGTTTCCTTCGGATTGATGATTGTCGAATATTAATTTTCTCCCAACCACCATAAAAATTAGCACATCCGATTGTGAGCATCATGTTTTGCCCGAGTTCGGCCCGTTTTTTCCTTCTCTCGGCCTCTTTCCGCTTCGTTTGACACATTTCTGAGTCGTTCGAGATTAATATCCGCATGTTTCCTTTATTCGTTTAAAAAAAAGAAAATTGTCGAAAAAACGCCTTTTTGTCGAATGCATTTCGCGCCCATTAACATTACCACCAGAATATTTTTTTTTTCTTCGACCGCCCCCCGTTTCCTTCCGAACTGGGCAGCATCCGAAGTGGCAGTTAAATGGCTAAACGACTCGCGACCACTAAATTAAATTCACATATTGCATAATTACTAAATGCGAGACAAAATAGAAAAAAAAGTCAAAAAGAAAAAAAACGCCGAAAAAAAAACTGAACAAGATCAGAATATTAAAGATGCATGTCGCCTTACACGAACATTTTCACGGCTTCCGGATTCAATACTTCCGGTTTAAAAATTCGAGAAAAAAAGCATAAAATAATCAATTTCACCCATGATTATTTTGGTTATTTTTAACGCCCTTCCGTTTGCTCAGAGCACATTATGTTACGTATAATGCCCAATGTCAGAGAAGATCAATTTAAAAACTTTAAAAACAGTACGGTCCTTACTCCTTTTTGGAATGGTCTTTTTTGAGACGATTGCTCCTTTTTGGGACGCTTTTTTTGGCAAAAATGGGGCATTCTAATAGAAAAATGATGCTTTTTGTGACGATGTTCTTTTTCGGACGCTATTTTCGAGAACCCAAAATGTTCCAAAAACGGATACGGACTGTACTATTTTTTTGATAAAAAAAGTGTAGAATAGACAAAGTTCAGTGTTCATTCTGTTAAACCACTTAACGCCTACGCTCCCGTTTTTAATTTCCTATTGCACCCCCGAGAGTGCCAAACGACACTTCTGTTTGAAACTTAAGGGTCAAGCCATGTCTAATTATTCCAAAAACTTAATAAAAAACCACAATAGTGAGCTTGGTCTTTTATATTCATTAGGGTTATCAATTTTGCGTATAGTAAGATATATAAAAGTTAAAAACCAGTAACCGGGTGTCAATTTCCGGTTAAAGAAACTTATTTTTTGCTGAATTCGTAAAGTTTGATTTAAGGCTAGTAAAGGTTTTCTGGCGAACAATAATAGAACGTCATATCGTTTAATATCTTATTCAGCGGAGTGGGGTAAAAACCGTTTATGNAATCGGTCAAATTAGAAAACAGACATCAGATTCGGATTTTTCGTCCAAAATTAGCCCTAGAACCAACTGAAACCGATAATTTTGATCAACAAATTTCGTAAAACCGATAAATATCGGTGATAAATCAGTCAAATCAAAAAACAGACATCAGATTCGGATTTTTCGTCCAAAATTAGCTCTAGAACCAACTGAAACCGATATTTTTAATTACTCAATTGCCTATTACCGGTAATTACCGGTAAAACCCAAAAACCCGAGAAACGGACCAAAAAATCGGATTCTCCGCCCCAAAATACCTAGGATTCCAAAGTTTCGTAATTATAGGAGTGGGCGCCCACGAGATAATGAGTCAAGACCCTCGACCGTGGACAGCCTACCTTCACCTATTCAGCCCCTAGGAGTTAAATTGAAAAGCGTTGACCGGTCTTGGGAGGCGTCTTTATAGTGCTTGAAATCGACTTTTATTTATACGTTTGTTAACGGAACAAAGCGTTTCTAATATCATCAAGCCAACCAAGAGCAAAAAAGTGGCGAAAAAGTGTAATGAAATTATATAATGCTCCTTTTAAGTGACCGCTTTTGCATGTAGTGTTTAGATTTCCATTAAGAACCCCCCTCCTGTGATATTTCCAACTCACCTTATTGACTTCCTGCTTTCAGTTTTGAACGAAAAAAACAAAAAATTGAGAAAAAGGGGCCGAAAAAAAACTCCAAGATTTAATTTGTTTTTTTCCACCCATTTCCGATGTCGGTAATATTTTATCACAATTGAAGGTCATGATCAAATAAAGTGTAAATACAAGAAAGGAAATCCGTATGTCCACGATTATGGCCCGTTTTTTTTCGGCTCGATTTTTTTTTTATAAAACTTTTATAAGACGAGTGTAAATGTCAGGTTGAATCGGCCTTTCCGCTTCTGTTCACCGCAGTTTCCGTTTTTTACTTTGAGCTTGGCGAACGAACAAATGGGCCAATTAGAAGCGCGCATTCATTTTTCGCTTTTTTGGGGAGGGTGAGGAGGGAAATAATTATATGTTCAATCCAACAAGTTTTTAAGTCATATGGGAAATAAGTGGATATTAATGCTTAGGGGGAACGGCAAAGTAACGGCGACGTTTTTGATCTTGAAAAGTGCAAAAAAGTTTGGCCTTTTCATGATTTTTGCTAAATTTTCAAAAATTATATAATTTGGAGACGGCGAGTGATTTGGAGGTCGAGTGCGAGAAAATGAATCCAATTAAAGTTGGAACATTGATTATTAATATTTTAAACCTATTTCAAATTGTCTTTGAACTTGGCGAAAATTTGTAAGAAAATATCGCCAATATAATAATTTTAACTGTTTGATATACAAACGATTAGCCACCATAAAATAATGGTGCTGCAGCGTGTGACTCGTCACGTCAAAATTTCATTTTAACTCCCAGGGATACATTCGTGCAGAGTTGGTTAAATCGCTCTAAAATATTCACCAATCATCTGGTTTTAAAGATAATATCTTACTTTTTACCATTTTTTGTACGGCAATGCAAGTTTTGTAATTGACGATTTCAAAAACATGATCTGACCTTAAATTGCATTAAGTATGTTGAAGGAAAAGTAAAACCATGTAACTAAATTGTGCGCAGTTGCTCTTTTTGAACCGAAATTTTTATTATGAAGTGAGGTCACCGTCATGCTCCGGGGTCACTAAGCTGTTTTTGGAACTCGCTGATCGGAACATGGAAAAAACTTGTATTTGCCAATAGAACAAAAATTACTAGCGTTTTCCATACTAACTGTTTATATGATCATATATTCCACGTCACACACTCATTTGGATAAAACTTTTTTTATTTACCCTAATTTTTCTTTCAAATCTTTGAACTCTAGTTTTAATTCGATTATTGTGAAAATTAATGTTTCTATGAGTTTCTCAATTCTGTATTGCCACCCTAATAAATTCAAACGCGTGATGTATAAGGCTGAAAGGATTCGAGAGAGACGAGCCAATAGGAAACGACCAAACTTAAGGGTGTTCACTCATTTTTGTTTTGTTTTGTGGTTCTCACGTTGAAACGAGTATGTTTAGGTACGTTATTGGAATAATAATATTATAATAACAAATGTATAAAAAAACAAATTTTCCATCCGTAAAATATTGTAAAATAATAATCCAATGATCAAGCCGTATAAGATTTTTTCATGTTGTCAAGTTGTCAAATTTTTGGGAGTTATACATTTTCAGAAAAATAGTTTTATCGGGGAATTACGTAATAAATTGTTAAGTTTTTGTTTAAAGTTAATAGGGCTCCAATCATGATATTGGCGAGACTATAATGCATTTTCAGTTTTTTTTTTCATGGGGACTCTCGTCGGATTCATAATGTAAACCCTATATCACTTCAAATTATTTTTTTATTTACTAAAACTCTCGTTTACACATGCATGAAATATTAGTTATGGTATCAACAGTTATCTTTTTGTTGAGTTGACCTTGAGATATTCTGCGTTTATTTTTTGCGATAAATTATTTCCGTTTCATTGTTCTGATCCGAAAAAATATTTGACGTGGCGTGAATCCGTGCCGTGGTCTCGAATTGAGCTGGGCCCCGAAGAATGCCAAATTATAAATTTATAATTATGGTTCGATAATAATATTATGGCCCTGGTTGAGGAATTTAAATGGGCGAAACTAATAATGAATATTTTAGGGTCGGTTTCCAAATACGAGCAAGTATGATTAAATGTGATTAGATATGATCAAATGTACTTGTTCATATTGATCATGATTCTATTTGCTCGTATTTGATCATTTATGGTTACATTTGATGATATATGGTGATATAGGACAATGTATGATAATACATGACAAAATTTGATAATGTGTGATAATTAATGATAATGTATGTTGACATTACCGGGTTTTTGTGAAAAAAGCAAAACTAAATTAAATATGTTTAGGTTTGGTTTCAAAATCGCCGTGCAAAATTCCGCAAAGTGCAGCGACAAATGATGGCCGCCTCGCTCAACACGCCAAATGGAAACGCTCTGCTGGGCGGTGCGGCGGCGCCGCGACCACAATTACCCGCAGGTTTTGGACAAGGATTCCCGGGGATGCCTGGACTACCGGGATATCCGGCAACCTCATATCCCTATTACCCCCTAGGCAACCCAACAATGGGCGCCAGCGGGGAACTAGCGCAAGTTTCAGCTGCTAATGCCAAGTAAGTGTCTTAACCCGCAGAGGGAATTTTGTGATGATTAACATCGAAAGTAAATGCAAGTTTTTTTTCATGCAAAATTTGCAAGATAACGGCGCAGGGGTTATAAAACTACAGCAATTAAAAAAATGACAAGAAGTGGAATTTTATCCGTATAAACAATTCGTTTTATCAGTCACAAAATTCCCAATAACAATTCATCATAAGAGTTGTCCGTAAAAANGTTATCGTGCAGTTTTTCTCGTTGACTCCGTTATTTTTAAAGTTTTTTTTTGAAATTTCGCAAGATAACGGTGCAGGGGTTATAAAACTATGGTGATAAAAAAACTGACAAGAAGAGGACTTTTATCCGTATAAACAATTCGTGTTATCAGTCACAAAATTCCCAATAGCAATTCATCATAAGAGTTGTCCGTAAAAATGATTTTCATAGTTTTTGCTTTTAGCGTGACTCCCGATTATGATTGGTCCGCCTACGCGCGTAGTCAATTTGCAGCGCTGCCAACGCCCACATCAACGCACCAATCAACGGGTTTGACGACGACGCCTTCTCAAAATCCTCTTCTCCAATTGGCCTCGCTTCAAGGTCTCGACCAATCAAAGTGGGGCGCGCCAAATACAGATCTAAAATGGCACTGAAAAATAAATTCTACTTATTTTGACCAAAATCTCTTCAGATTAATTATTCCGTGCGTAATATTTTAACAATCATTTTCGGTTTTCAAAAATTTTGTTCAAGGCTCGCCTATTGGATCACAAATTTTTAAAGCCTTTAGTCAGTCTTAGCCAATTCAGACTTTTAGCTAACAAAAACATAAGAAATAAGTGGCCGAAAAAAACGAAAAAAAATGCAAAAAAGTGCTAGTGCAGTTTTGTTCGTCTTGAAAAGTTAGACTTAAGAGTGCTTTCCGTTTTTGTCCAAGGTCATCATGTCACGTGATATTGCGCGCTAACAACATGCGTTTGGGCTTCGCGCCGTCAGGAGTTAAATTTTTTTTTTTCGAAATTGAACTTTTTAACACGAACCAAACTGTACTAACACTTTTTTGCATTTTTGATCACTCATTTCTTATTTTCTCAAACATTGGTAAAAAATATGTGTCAACTATGGCCGAACCCTGGTTTCAACAAATATTAAACAAAATTTTCAAAATTTAACTCGGCACAGGAAAGAAAATTCTAAAGGAAACACGATCTTGGAACATTCCAACCTGTTCAAACTGATGATTGTTTCAAGTTCAGCACAGTGCATTGTATCTTCTGTACCATAGTAACTAAAGTTAAGTGTGAATCGGTGCCTTGTTAATATATCGGTAGATTTTCTTTTACGTTAACAAAAATTGGGTAATTTAATACTGCAGTTAGCCTAAATAGCAGTTTTTTTGTATTAGAACTTTGAATGTGTTCAATTAAATATAAAGGGGTCGCTTTGGGTGAATGGTACTTTCGCGACCATTTTTGGTCACGAAAAAAACCCATTTATGAGTACTTTGGCGACCACGCATTTTGTCGCGAATCATTATTCAAAAATTGCTTTCGCGACCAAATGGTCGCAAAATGATATTTTAGATAAGGCTTCGCGACCATTTTTCCACCTAAAAATAGTGATCGCGAAACCAAATTTTGAACAATTCGCGACTTAACCGTGTGGTCACGAAACAACCCAAAATACAACTTTTTTCGCAACTTAACCGTGTGGTCGCCAAACCACCCAAAATACAACTTCTTTCGCGACCACAAATGGCGCGAAAATACCTCATTTCTCGCTCTGGTGTTTTATCAGAAGTTTCTGACTAATTATCATTATTTTAATTTTAACTCCTGGGTTCCATTTTTATCTTTACTAGTGGTTGATTCAATTAAGTTTCTTTTCCTCGCACGTAGGATAGCTATTTTATGCTAAAATGCGTCAGTTAGGGGCGCATCAGTTAAGCACAAACACTACAGTTAGCTTTTTTTTGAACATATTCTTTGTTTAAATATTCTACGTTACAATTTCTTGTCCCTGCGCTGCCATATTGACAAAAAAAATGACGTTTCTTGATAATTTTATTTTTCTGTCCGTTTTTTCCCGACTCTGTTTTTCTCGACAATATTTTGACTCAAAAGTAGTAAGAGACACAAAATTGTACATTTTTAGCTTCTGCCATATTTTCCGTCATATTGTCAGTCTTTTTTTGCTTTTACTACTTTTTTTTTCTGCTTTTTTGTTTTGCTTCTTTCTTTGCCATTTTTTGCCAAACGCAAAATTCGTTCATTTTTACTTTTCTTTCTTTTCCTTCTTTTTTCTTCCTTGTCAAAGTCAGTAAATAAATATATCATTGTTATTATATAATAATAGCGTTTTGAGTAAAAAAAAAGTGGGCGACGTTTTTGGACCTTTTTCTTTATTTCTTCGTTTTTCTTTATGAGATGGAAAACCGTAATTCCAGTTCGAATGTTGATTTAATATCAAATAAAACGATTTGGATTTTGGTGAAAAAAAAGTTTTTTTTTTCTCTAGAATCGAATCCGGATGCAAAATTGAATGTCAAGCCCGTTCCCTGAAATGCCGGCATCTTCATGTTTGTGATAAATGAAAAACAACGAGTTTTAACTCCTAAACGTCTAAGTTCTCTTCATGGAATACTCTTCATGGTATTTAATCAACCACGCATTACATTAACGCGACACCAAACCTGTTTTGCACCGAAAATGCCTGGATTTTACAAAGTCTGGTCCCATTTGTATTTTGTACAATTTCAATGGTAGTATGGTTTGAATTCACGGTACCTAATTTTTATTACGTACAGTCCCTGCTCCCAAATCGTTACGCCCCTAATCGTTACGAAATGACGTCATGATCCCAAATCGTTACGATTTTTTGAACCACAAATCGTAACGATATGGGAGCAAGGACTGTACCAGCTTATTTGGACATATTTCTATCTAATCACAATATGGAGAAAAAAATAAGTATGACCTTGAAGTTAATTAAATTGTTGGTACCAAAAACAAAATAAACGTTTCAATTACTATACGCTTATTGGTAACTTATTGCAGCAATTTTTTCAGACATAAAACTTACTAACGTTTCATAAAAAGTACATATGATTCTAAATCACCTGAGCGGTAGAATTTGATAATTTGTCTCAAAAATTGAAGTTAAAGTTTTACTTTAAAAACCACTGTGGTAAAAAAAAAACGTAAAAAAAAACTTTTTATGGAATTTAAGTTGTGGATGCAACAACGTGACACTTTGAAGTGATATCTTCAATACAAAAATCATTTTATCAAACCAAGGGTAACAATTATCATCACAAAGTTTCAAAAAATAAGTATTTAGTGTGATTAAACAAAAAAACGTGTCACGTTCTCGCAAATGACGACTATTTTCTAAAAATCGTCTCAATCTGTACAGTACAATCAGTCTGGTTAACTGTATCTTTTTGTGAGTTTTTTGAAAAAATCTTTCGTATCGGAAGGTAATAAATGTCTAATACTCCACCTAACGGGTTATCTAGCCACCAGTTATCTTACTAAGATCGGCTTATCTTGTTGCCTTATAGACGTTTATGAAAATAACTCGTTAGGTGGTGTACTATCTATAAAAATTCGACCACAGACCTCAGGTAACATTATTATGGTCAAAAATTTGGCGAATTGTAATTATGGCCTTCCCCGAATAAATAATCCACCAAACTGAAAAAAAAACATTAATTTCTTCTGTTTCTACTCGGTTTTGTTGAATTCATTTAATTTGTATAAATTAAGTCAAAGCGAGACAAACGAGGGTTTTATATCTTGCTTAAATAAAATAAAAAAATGAAGGGAGAGAATAATATTCAAACTTTTTTTTATTTCTCTTCCTCTTCAAAATTTATTTCATGATGTCATAATTCTGACATGAAGTTTCGTCAAAATTCAAACAACGTCGTTTGTCGAGAGTTAAAATGGACAAATAGGATGCATTAGAAGCGGAACTTTACTTTCACCTACCTCAAAGTAACACAAATTTTTTTTGTTAATTTCAACTTAAAATAAGGGCTGTGTGCAAACATGCATACACTTCCCTGAGAGTTAAGTGAAATGCTACTAATAGTGACAATCGATAAGACAAATTTTCGGAAAAAAATATTATTTTACGCGAAAACAGGCTCTAATGTCGTCGGTGTTCATGTCAGAATAAAAAAATCTTTTGACTTAGCTTTTTTAAAATATGTTACCTTATACACATGGTTGACAATTATGTTCCAAACTCTGATGGTTCATTTCTTTTCTCTCGTGTTGTAATGTCTCACCTACGCACTACGCTTTTATCATGAGTGTCTCATGTCACATGACTCATGAGTCACGTGACATGAGTCATGTGACATGAGTCATGGGACATGAGTCATGTGACATGAGTCATGTGACATGAGTCATGTGACATGAGTCATGTGACATGAGTCATGTGACATGAGTCATGTGACATGAGTCATGTGACATGAGTCATGTGACATGAGTCATGTGTCATGAGTTACGTGTCATTTGTATGTAATATTAGAGCTCAATTTCACATTACTCTTGGCACACATTATGACAACATCAATACAGGGGGCTCAGTAAGGGACGGTTTGCTGATTTGCATTATTTATCACTTGTCCCTTATTTAAGCACCCCAAGGTTTTTTTCTAATAGTATCGTCCCTTATTAAGCACAAGTGTCCCTTATTACCTTGTCACTTATCACGCCCTCCCCCTGTACCAGTAAGTTCTTCAAAATGTCCCATGATTGGTGAGACGCAAAAAAAAAATATGAAAAAGACGCGCTAAAACAAAGCAGGAAAAGTGTTTATATTGAATATAACTCAATATTGAATAGTTAATCAAGTTAAAATTTCATCGAACTCTATTTCCATTTTAGTTTGACATCTTCTGTCACCCGTTTAGTCTTTATTTCTCTCAAGTCTTTTTTTTAATATATCTTTTTTATACTTAGACTCCTTTTTGTTTTGAAAGCCTGTTGATGAAACATTTAAATTAAACATTTAATTAATGAATTAGAAAGAAAATTATTCGCTGCTAATTAGGGGATAACACCACGTAATCAAACGTGCACAACCAAAATACGATGACGATACGCCTGGTCAAACTTTCTAGAACATTTTTTTTTTCTTTTTTTTTCTCAAATTTTAGATTTGTGTAATGGACCACATATGTCTATCTGTAAACACGGAAAATGGTCAAAAAACAAAAATTATACATACGCGGTCTTTTAAATAAAAAAAATTTAACTTAATCAATTCCTAAAAAAATAGGAAAACTCCAGAAATTTATAAATAATTCCAAGGGTTCCTCTTAAAAACCTTAATTTTAAACGGCCTACGCACTGCGTTCTCATGTTTTTATCCGTCGAGGAGAAATTCATTTTTGTTTGTTTTCTGAAACAGTAGAGAGCACCCGGTGTATTTCTTTAATATATTGTCAATCTTTATAATTTATAAATTATAAAACCTAGATTATTCATCCATATTATTAATTTGGACCATATTAAGGATATGGAAGAAGAATATTATATGATAGCATCCCCTTATCTATAAGTTTAGATTTACTAGATTATTTATGCGACGAATTATACTAACAATTTGCTCGAAGAGGCAATTATTTTTGCTCTTGTTTTTATAAACGGGCCCCCTATGACTAACATTACATATGCTGCCGCTTAAAAATGTACACCTACGCGGAAGCAAACCAATCAGCAACCTCTAAACCAATAAGGGGGAATAAAAGTAAAAATGTAATTTTGTAAATAGAGCAATATTTATGTATCAATTTTTGTTGATTTCAATATTATTTATCAGATTTTTTTTTGTTTGAATTTTTATAGTATTGAAATAAATAATTTAAGATTTATTTAAACGGAAATTACTTTAACTGGCCACTTATGGACAAAAGTTTATCATAACATTATTTAAGGACTATGCACTGAGCCGTTAACCGGCGTCTTTTTGAAACAATTTTGTAGCCGGTTAACGGCGCATCCTGTGTATAAGAACATATCACACATTTGTGCATCACGTACGCTGTGAGGTAAATTTTAACTTTTTTCCAACCACGGTTGAAAAGTTGGCTGTACAAGAAAATAATAATAAAGTGAAAAGTCTGCGTTGAAATGCGAGCCAAGATCGATTATAGATTTAAATTAAATTAGGAGGATGTTGCTTTTTTGCATAATTGGTTGATTTGACTTAGCAGCATTTTTAACAAAAATAACTCCCGAACTCCCGATTTGGCAGCGACTTGGACAGGAAACGACAATGATATTTGTTTATATGTTTTTCCTGTCAGATTGACTCATGCTCAATTTTCCAAACCGGAAGTACAATTTGAGAAAATATGTTTTATATATTGTTTTAACTAGTAACTGTTATAATTCAACAATAATTGAGTTTGTTGTTATTTATTTATGCGTTGCTTGATCACGTAAAGTCCTTTTCAACTCTTTTAAACCGCTAAAAACCGGGGAAAATAGCGGATTTAACTCCTGCGGCCCCGGCAGTACCATATGGCACTGAGTTCATTGAATTCGCTATTAGCTCGAATTAGATAAGAGTACTCTCGAATCGGGTTTTTGTAGTCGTTTTGGTTAGGGTTATTTTTATGTCCAAATTAATTTCCAATTAAACGGAAATGGATATCCGATTACCGGTTTTGATACTTTGGTACCACCAAATTCCGGCTAAATTTTCACTTACACTAACTTTACTAAGTTCTTGTCCATTTCCGGTCAACCGGAAAATAATTCTCACGAAAAAACAGCCGTCATCATCGATACAAAAACCCGATTTGATAGCTGTTGTCGATTTTGAGCTATTAACGAAATAAATGAAAATAGTGCCATATGGCACTGTACGGATGGATGGCCCTCATTTTGGCAACTGCACTAAATTAGGAAACTTTATGGGAAACTCATTTGGGAGAGTTTTTGTCCCAATAGCTTGTCCACAATGGGTCCTGGTTTTAATCACAACCACTAATTAAACCGCGGTTAACCATATGCTTAAAATTTTTTTTGAACATTTTTTATGACCGCACAACCGCATATACCAGTACTGATTCTTTAACGCACACAGTTTTTTGCTTTTATTATTTTGTTCCAGGTCAGTTTTCCGCAAAAGATTCTTTTTTTATCTTGAGTATTGAATATGTTAAAGTTAAAGTCGAATACGAAAAAAATACGAGAGACAGAAAAGCAAAAAAAAAAAACGTTCGTAAAAAAGCCTAATCCCAAAGAAAGAAATCAGTGTGAAAAAGGGTCGATTTAATCCCATCAAACGCGTGGTAAGTGTTAATAATAGAATTTATTCACGATTACGTGTAGTAAATAGGGAGCTGGTGTATAAAATAGAGGGCCGTTTCCGAGTTGGGGCCGGGTCGAGTTGCTCCAGTTCCAGGTGCCAAATTCCCTCCCTTTTTTTCTTATTTTTTTTTCTTTTTTTTTGCGTTTTGGCAGTTTTTTCGTACTGAATAGTATTGACCCACCTGCCGAGTCAAACTGATCATCTCGATTTGATCCCATTTGAGGCACCATAAAATAGTATTCCAAAATAGAAATCATAAGTTATAGATTTCAATTTCCAATTTCAAACTCGGACACAAGCCAACCGCGAAGAAATAATAAGAATAAAAAAACTGACAAGTTAGTAAAAATGAATAAAGCGTAAACATGAAATCAATTAGATTTATGTACCGTGCGTTGGAGCACAGACTGATGACAAACACCGATTAAATCATATGAAAATTGCTCCGAGTTTGACATTTTGAGTTCAAATACACGGTACACCGCCTGCGTTGTTAACGGGTCAAAGTTACGTAATCAAGCAAATGTGTCTCAAAACGTGGACCCGATAACGACTCTTTTTTATTCGTAATCTAACTAAATTGTCACCTGAAGATATAAATGTATCATATGTGATTAATATGATTAATATTTGTATACACTCGTTGCGCCGTCATGTTTTACAAAAAAATCTTTAAAACATAACGGTGCAAGGCGTAGGCGGATTAGCTGGAAAAATGTTTCAAAAAAAAAAAAATTAAACATAACGGCACGAGGGGGACAAGTGAAATATTTAGGCGTGAAACATAACAGCTTACCCTGTGTATCACATTTGATCATATTTGCTAAATTCATTTCAATTGAAATAAAGCGACAACCGTGTGTGATGAATGAAAACGAACAATAAATTCAGACTTCATGAATAAATACGCGAAATCTTCCTGTTTCTACACCCCGTGCGCCCTTATGTTTTACATCGGTATTTTTTTACATTTAACATTTAGTTTTAAATTTATTATTAATAATAATTATTATTAATAATAATAATAAACCAACAACCGTTCATGATAACGGATGACAACGGACAACAGATTTATAACTGATACCCTTATATGCTTATTTTGACTTCTAGGAATGGATGTCATTTTTGTTAGTTTGTAAACAACTGAAAGTCTTCCATAAAACTACTACTAAATAATGTTTAAAAAGAAAATAAGAGAAATTTCAATTTTTTTCGGATAAAAATTTATCATTTAAAACGGCCAACCACAAATTATTAACGTGGACAAGTTTAGTTACAGCGAAGAATTTGTTTTTATATGAAATTATGTTCTCTTGATTAAATTTATATTTATATTAAATTAAATGCGATAAGAGTTTTATTTTTTTTTCATGAAATATATATAATTTATTTCCGTATAATTGTGTTAAAATGCCGTCGATTTTGGGAATAAACAGAGGATTTTCTACAGAGTCGCTTTTTAAAACTATTCTTTGTGTGGTTAAAACGGTGTCAAGCCTTTTTCTGTTTTTATAAATTTAATTTCATTTAGTTGAAAGAAGAAATAAAAATTTCAGAAAGTCAGGTTCAAAAGTTAGAAAGCAGTCTTACGGTATGAACTCTTAGAAGACAGAAGTTTTCATACAAGTATGATTTTTGTCCTCCGTGCCATTTGGCACACTTTTATCGCGATCGCGTAGACCTGTTATTTCTTCGCTTTGTTACTAATTGAATTTTAAGTATCAAAAACATGAATTTAGCTCATAAATAGCATTACATGGATTTCGTTCACCATAGACCATACACCCCTGAGCAGTTATCTCGCCGACATTTTGTCGAAAAACATTTTGTAACGTAATGTGGGTCAAATAACTGTACAGTACTAAACATATAAACATAAGGGGCCTTGGAAAATTGATGCTCAGAATTACAGCAAAATTCAAAAACGAGCGGGCGTTTTTGGTCAGATAACTGCGCAGGGACTCGCCTCAATAATCTTGAAATCAGTTTACGTACGTAGCGGTTGATTGAGGGTTAGGGTTAGGGTTAATAATCTTGAAAACAATTTGAGTATTGAAAATGAACTAAAACCTAGTCACTACCGTGTGAGTTTCATGAAAATTGGCAGCACTTTTCTAGAATCAATCAATTTTCCTTCAAAGTTTTCCCCCACTTTCTCAGTACACTATTTAACAATTAAAAACAAAGTTGGGCTATTCTAGAACCGTGTAATCGATTTTCACAAAAGTCACACTGGTCTTACAAAATTGACAAAACTTCCTATAATAGCTATTTTTTTTTTTGCAACATTCAAAAATTCAGATTTAAGATTCATTTTTGAGCTTCTCAATGTGAAATATTTCAACCTTTTTTGCCAGAAAAACAAAGAAATCAGCATATTTTTTTAAAATCGGCCAAACTCCAGACTTACCACAAACTTGAAGCCTCATTTTTCCATATTTTTTTCTCTTTCTCAATGCACAATTAGAAAAAAAAGGAGTCAAAAAAATAAATTTCAAAACTTAATTGTATTTAATTATCTCAGTAATTTCGGGCGGGCTAATAATATAAACTTTGCTGATAATTAATTTATTTTTCAATACATGTGCGTCTCCAAGTATAATGCAGTTATGAATGGCTCTTCAACAAAAAAAAAAACTCGATGGAATTTTAGAACATTGCGCCGGAAATCACCAGAGAATCTAGAATTTGAACATTTGATTTTAATTATGATAATTTTTTTCTCCTTCTTCGCGATTTTTCATGATTTTTTCTTTAGTTTTTTTTTCGTTTTTGCTCGATTGTGACTAATTCAATAAGTGCCAATTAACACTTGACAATGAAAAATTCATCATTTCTTAATTATTATATTTGAAAATAACATATTTTAACACATACATTAATAATCTAAGTTTATTGAATTAAATTTAAATATTGAATTAGTCACCAAATTATCATAATTATGAGGACCGGCGCAGGCTCATGTGTTTCCCTGTTTCTGGCCGGATAAAACCAGAACAAAACGGGTTTTCGGTGAAAATTCGAAATTTACTGCATGTCGCCGTTTCCGTTCGAAGACGCCGTTTTGGGGCCAAATTGCGGAAGTTCAATTAAGGGTCACCAGACGAAATCATTAGGTTAGGATCATGGCCAGCCTATTAGAAACGATTTTGAAACCAACTTCTAGATATTTTCAAACTAAAAATATTTAAAATTATTAAATTAAAATTATAACTTTTGTTTTTGTTAAAATAGAATGAGTTCTAATTAAAACCCTGACTTAGAAATTTCTTTAAATTTTATAATCAATGTTTACCTTCGTTACCCCCTCTGCGTCATTATCTGGCCGATATTTTTGCCGAAAAACATTTTGTTGCGTAAAAATGACCAGATAAAGGCGCAGTGCTTAACATGTAAAGATAGGAGTTCCTGGAAAACTATTCCTCAAAATTCCGGCCAGATAAAGGAACGAGCGAAAAAATCCGGCCAAATAACGGCGCATGGGGTGTATAAACGAATTCTTTGTTTTCAAGTTTTCCCGTTTTACGGGTGTAGTTGGAAAACGGAGAAAATTTAAACAAGCGGATTTTTTTCGGTTAAAATTATAATTTAAATAAAACAGTGCTCCTTCCCTTACGGGCCCAAAAATCGCGGCCCTTAAGGGATTGGTGGCCCTTAAGGGAAGGAGCACTGTATGTGACTATCAATGATGAGCATTATCTGAATTTAACTTTGTACCGAATAAATTGGTGATATTTAGAGAAACTCACGCTTTTCTGATGAAAGTTTTCGGGCGAAAAAATTTCGAAGCATGGATTTTGGTCGAGAAGACTTAAATATAAATAATCAAAGTCTATTCAATTAAATCCCTCTGAACTTAAAAGTATTATATTTTTTTGAAATTTGCTTTTATCAAATTAGTCACAAAATTATCATAATTAGCGGATTTCCTCTTCTCCCTGAACGCCAAGCGTATCAAAGCAAATTTTGAAAATGAAAATTAAAAATTTACTGCATGTCGCGCTTCCGGTTTTCGACTCCGACGCGCAGTTTGACCTTAAAAACGACTATTTTTTATTTTATTTTTTTTCTGGCGGGACTCCAGAGTTGGGCAATGCCGACAATTGCCGACAGATTTCCGATTTTCTGCGCAGGTGTCACTTTGCGGTTCTTGGCAGAAAAAAAACATGAAAAAATAGGAAGTCGAGCGCAATAACTTCCTCCACCCCATTTTTTAATTCGGAAGTGATTCTGCCATTTTCTCATTTCAAATATTCAAATAATTTGAAATTTTGACATTAAAATTTACCAACATGGAAAATGCAGAAAATTCAGTAATTTGCAGTCGACGCTCTAGTTCGTACCGTATGTTAACTCGCAGGGGGAAGTGTGTGCACACGACTTGGTTTTTCGTCGATTTAAGGCATAAGGAGGCCCCGTAGGGCAGAATTGGTGTTGCTGACCCCCTCAATTTTTTGAGAAAATTCTAGTGGCGGTATTTTTTTACGTAGGTTGGATATTTCAAACAAGTCTCTACGGGGCCCTGGTTGCCCAAATCAATTTTTTAATAGTCAGACCAACGTAGTTTGACGAGCTCTACAACTTGGCTTTACCAGTTTTACCAGAATTATTGCGAATTATTGTGAATTTTTAAGTGTGTGCATACGTGCACACAATTTCCCTCTACGAGTTATCAAAAAGTCCTTCCCCCTGCGAGTTAAACTCGGTTTATACATTTCGGTTATACAGAACAAAGTGAATTTTTGTGAGTTTTTGTGGGTTTTTGTGGGTTTTTTGTGAATTTTTGTGTAAGTTTTTGTCAGTTTTTGTCAGTTTTTGAAACTCTGAGTTATTTTTACGGACTTCTTATGTCAAATAATTTTAATTAGCGTGAGGTTATTTGGTTTAAATTTCAAGTGAATTTTAGTGACTTTTCGTATATTTTTAGTGATTTTTAATATCTTGTAGTGAGTTTAATTTTCTTTCGCTAAGACTTATTGAATTTTCGAGATTTTCCGGGAATTGAGGACTCCCTATTAAACCAATAGCTTATGTGTGAGATATTAGCAATTTTTAGCCCAGGTGTCATTTTGCGGTTCTTGGCAGCAGCACGAAAAAAAATCGGAAGTGAAGCGCTACAACTTCCACAACGGATTTGGAATTCGGAAGTGATTCTGCCTTTTTTTATTTTTTTTTGTTCAAAACCACTTTTTAACACCTGCATTCTCCACTCTAAAATATAATTAGGCGAGAAATAAATAACAAAGATAAGGATCATCGTTTTGGCATTTTGATCGCGATTTTTCATGAAACGGAAAAAAAAAATGAGGCGAATATGATTCATTATTGGCGAAATTCTGATTATGCAATGACCTCTTTGGACATTTTGTTGATTTGAAACGGTTCAACGCAAAATCGAGAATCTTGTCTTTTTCGACTCATCCAGATGTAATGCGTTGTTAACGCCGTTAACAATATTAATAACGCCATTGTTTTTTTCAATTATGCACAATATTCAGTTTTCGTTTTATTTATGAAAAAATATGGTGAAGGGTACTTTCGCGACCATCTGTGGTCGCGAAACAACCCCGTTTATGAATACTTTCGCGACCACACTATTTGGTCGCGAATCGTTGTTCAAAATATGATGTTTTACACAAGGTTTCGCGACCATTTTTTTTTCTACTTACAAAGAGTGGTTGCAAACCATATTTGGAACAACGATTCGCGACCAAATGGTGTGGTTTAATTGTTGATTTAATTGTACATATAAACCGCTTGCGCATTTATCCGACAAGTTTCTGATAACTGCGTAGGGGGTAAGTGGAATAGAAGCAAAAGGTGCAAAAAACCTGTCGGATAACTGCGCAGGGCTTTGGCAGAAAAATGAAAATAAATATGAGAAAAAAAAACCTGTCGAATAACAGCACGAGCGAGCCAACCTACCGGATTAATTAATGCTCTTACACGTTCCATAAGAGAGCGTAGGCGTGACCACAGGGAAACAGTGGCACCCAAAAACTGGTGGCTAACTGCGACGCCTCGTTAATAAATGAATTTATTATTTATATGGGTAATATACCATACACGAGAGCTCAACGGGGTTCTAGACTGACGGTTATGCGCGCAGTGCTTTGGCGTCGGCACGGAAAATTAGTGTCACACAGTACTGCAAGTGTTGCGGATAAGATGGAAGCGGTTAACTGCTCAAATTGATTATCGGTATAGCCAATACCGGTCAGAAAACTAATGAACTGTCATCGCTTGGCCTCTCGAGCTTAAAAATTGTAATAAGCTAGCCTCAGCTGGCTTTTCGATGTACACTTAAATTTTAAAGAGCTTGTCTCGGCCCGGCTGCCCAGTACACGAACTCAGAGGATGGTTTGTTGTTTTTGACCACAGTTCATTTTTGTCCCTTGATTTTAACTTTGTCTTTTTTTCGCAAAAATGTAATGCACCGTATTCACCTCTGCGCAGTTATTGGCCCACATTCTACAGTCCATGCGCGCACAACGCGACAGCACACAACGCGACAGGTTTTGGCCAAGTGAAAGTGTCGCGTTGTGCGCGCATGGACTGTATATAAAAATCCAGCCCGATAACTGCTTTGGATCGCCAGGATCCCGCAATGATTAGAGAAAGGTGTCCTTTTTTTTATCATTTTTGACCACTTTTTGACCTAAAATCTTTGCAGCATCGTAGACCACTTTTTAGACACTTTTTTTTTTGCAAATTTTGAGTGCAATCGTCTTTTTAGAAGATTTGCCCGCCAAAATTTTTTCATTTTGTCGAAAAACCACTTCTGTCCACCTAGGTGGACAAATGACCCCAAAAATGTTTTTTTTCAAAACTACTAGAAAATGATCGTCCAAGATCGTTTTTTAACCTCGGAGAACGTCTTTTCACTAAAAAAAACCCTATGACCACCCTATGACCGCCCTGGACCACCCAAGTGGTAGATTTGACCACAAAAATCACTCTTTACTTTCTGCTTTTGGGACTCATTTTTCCCGAAATGACAACAGCGATAACTTATGAAGTCCTTTCGATGGAAAAGTCGACAGTTTTAGCGTATTGTGTGTATTTTGAACAAATAAAAACAGACAATTTGAACAGCAAAAATAGATAAATTGAAAAATATAGGAAAATGACCTAAAGTAAGACATGACCTGAAAGCGTTATTAAAACCCTAAATCACCCAACTAGCAGTTTTCCCGGTTAAAAAAGACATTGCTTGAGTTGAAGAACATATCGGATAAAGGACGTCAAAATTCGACAACAGAAAAATAAAATAAGTTTTAAAATGTACAGTTTTCAGCCAAAATTCTTTCGCATTTGATAATTATCATTTGATAATTATCAATTGGTTTTCTCCAAGAAAAATTTGATATTATGTGTATTAACTCCTAGGGGGAAGTGCGTGTGAATAGACACGCAACTTGTTTTTTCGTCGACTTAAGGCAGACGGAGGCCCCGTAGGACAAAACGGGTATTGGTGACCCCCTCAACTTTTCGAGAAAATTCGATTAACGGTGTTTATGCGTAGGTTCAAACAGCTCTCTAGGGGCCCTGGTGACCCAAATCAATTTCTGAATAATCAGATCGACGTAGTTTGACCAGCTCTACAACTTGGCTTTACCAGTTTTTTTTGAATTATTGCGAATTATTGCGGATTTTTTAAGTGCGTGTTTATTTACACGCATTTTCCCCCCTACGGGTTCCCAAAAACTCGTCCCCCCTGAGAGTTAACTCCGGCAATTTTTGTGGTTATGCGCGCACACTGTGTCAAATGACACAAGTACCAGTTTATTATTATGGTAAAACTCAAATTGGTTTTATATTTAAATGTTGACCAGAAAATGGTGTCTGATGAATTTTTAATGAATATTTATGTAATTTCTGGAAAATAGTTATCGTTATAGTGTGAAAATTCTAATCATACGTTTAATATATTTGTAAAGTACAGGATAAGACTCGGCACGGTAAGGTAAACTAAGCCACGGCAAGGTAAACTAAGCCAACGTTAGTCAAAACTAAAAGCCAACTTTGCCGAGCCCTATAATGCTGAAATATGAATTTTTCACAAAAAGGTTAAAAACTGATAAAAACACAAAAAGATGATATACTGCAAGTGGGTATATCAGGTAAGAAATAAATTTATATAGTTTTTTTTTGTAATGGAAAACAAAAATAATTCTAATTTTTATTGCCATTTTTCGAGACCTTGTAGGCCGGCTAGCTGGAGTAGTGAATTCTGCGCGGATTGATTTGTGCCCGGAAGGAAGGATGCGCCACCTGCCGGCGGAAGTCCAAATGGTCGACTGTAAGATGCCCAACTACCGGCCGCATTGTTCTCAAGGCCCTCGCCACTAAAACTAGATTTTTATTGATAGAAAATTCAAATCATTAAAGATTTTTTGGGAATAATTTTGGAAAATTATTGCAATTAACCATAAAGAAAGTTTCTGAACTATTGTTTTTGACAATTTATTTTAAATCATTTTCATAATTATTTTTGTCAATTTTATCAAATTTAAATTAATCCATTTTTTTGATTCAAATTTCATCAGTTTTTTTTTATCATCATTTTATACTTTTGTATTTTTTTTTCTTAAGGACGGGTAATAAAAAGATTTATTATTTTCCATAATTTTGATTATGATTATAATTTATAATAATACTTTATCGGTTATGTAGTGTTTCGTCAAAAATATTTCGTCTAAAAACGCGTTTCGTCAAAAAAAATGTGTGTTTCGTCGAAAAAAAATTGCGTTTCGTCAAAATTTGACGAAACTTATTTAAAGATTTTAGTCTGTTCGATTTAGGTGTTNGGCCCCGTAGGGCAGAATTGGTATTGCTGACCCCCTCAACTTTTCGAGAAAATTCCAGTGGCGGTATTTTTTTGCGTAGGTTGTATATTTCAAACAACTCTCTACGGGGTCCTGGTGGCCCAAATCAATTTCTTAATAGTCAGATCGACGTAGTTTGACGAGCTCTACAACTTGGCTTTACCAGTTTTACCAGAATTATTGCGAATTATTGTGAAGTTTAAATGTGTGCATACACATTTTCCCTATACGGCTTATCAAAAAGTCGTTCCTCCTGAGAGTTAAACGCATATAATAACGTTCAAACACCCCAAAATGAAAAACAGTATTTTCGTCAAACATTTCGTTTATACAGAACAAAAGTGAATTTTTCTGAGTTTTTGTGGGGTTTTGTGAATTTTTGTAAGTTTTTGTGAGTTTTTGTGAGTTTTTGTGAGTTTTTGTGAGTTTTTTAACCCTTATTTTTACGGACTTCTTATGTCAAATAATTTTAATTAGCGTAAGGCTATTTGGTTTAAATTTCAAGTGAATTTTAGTGACTTTTAATATCTTTCAGTAAGTGTAATTTTCTTTCGCTAAGACTTATTGAATTTTAGAGATTTTCCGGGAATTGGGGACTCCCTATTTAACCAATAGCTTATGTGTGAGATATTAGCAATTTTTAGCGCAGGTGTCATTTTGCGGTTCTTGGCAGCAGCACGAACAAAAAAAAATCGGAAGTGAAGCGCTACAACTTCCACAACGGATTTGGAATTCGGAAGTGATTCTGCCTTTTTTGTTTTTTATTTTTTTTTGTTCAAAACCACTTTTTAACACCTGCATTCTCCACTCTAAAATATAATTAGGCGAGAAAGAAATAACAAACATAAGGATCATCGTTTTGGCATTTTGATCGCGATTTTTCATGAAACGAAAAAAAAAAAATGAGGCGAATATGATTCATTATTGGCGAAATTCTGATTATGCAATGACCTCTTTGGACATTTTGTTGATTTGAGACGGTTCAATGCAAAATTGAGAATCTGCGATTTTTGCGACTCATCCAGATGTAATGCGTTGTTAACGCTGTTAACAATATTAATAACGCCATTGTCTTTTTCAATTATGCACAATTTTCAGTTTTCGTTTTATTTATGAAAAAACATGAGGTACCTTATTTGATTTACACCCCCTGCGCTGTTATCTTGCAGATTTTCCCGTTGGCCCCGGTATCTTGCAAATTTTTTTCTGTCAAATTTCCCGGAAAACCTATCTTTATGTGCTAAGCACTGCGCTGATATCTTGCAGATATTCCCGTTCGCTTCGTTATCTTGCGGATTTTTTTAACGCAAAAGTTGCAAGATAACGGCACAGGGGGTGTAATTGTAGATATACACCGCTTGCGCATTTATCCGACAAGTTTCCCGAAAACAAACTGCCTGATAACTGCGCAGGTCTTTGGCAGAAAAATGAAAATAAATTTGAGAACAAAAAAAAACTGTCGAATAACAGCACGAGCGGGGCAACCTACCGGATTACTGAATAATTTATGGACCATAAGAGAACGTAGGCGTGACCACAGGGAAACAGTGGCACACAAAAGTGATGACAAACTGCGACGCCTCGTTAATAAATTAATTAATTACTTATTATTTATATGGGTAATATACCATGCACGAGAGCTCAACGGCGTTCTAGACTGACGGTTATGCGCGCAGTGCGTAGGCGTTGCCACGGAGAATTAGTGTCACTTCACACTCGTACTGCAAAAGTTGCGCATAAGATGAAGCGGCTAAATGCTCAAATTGATTATCGGTATAGGCTATACCGTATAGTGAATACCGGTCACAAAAATAATGAACTGTGGTCGCTTGGCCTTTCGAGCTTGAAAATTGTAACGAACTAGCCTCAGCTGGCTTTTCGATGTGTTAAATTTTAAAGAGCTTGCCTCGGTCCGGCTGCCCATTACACGAACTGAAAGGACCGCTTTGCTATTGCGGATCTTAGATAAACTCTATACCAATTTGGACTTTGTTGGACCTGTTCACAGCTCGCCTTCAGTGTCACAGCGGGGACTCACAATAAGGGACGGTTTGTTGTTTTTCACTACAATTCATATTTATCCCTTGATTTAAATTTTGTCTCTTAATATTTTTTCGCAAAAAACTGTATTCACCTCTGCGCAGTTATTGGCCCACATTCTATATAAAAATCTAGCCCGATAACTGCTTTGAATCGCCAAGATCCCGCAGTGATTAGAGCAAGGTGGCCTGGATAACACTTTAGATAGAAAAGCCCGATAACTTGCGACAAAATAAGTGCACAAGGAGTGTATGATAGAGTAATTTACTCTTTACTTTCTGCTTTTGGAACTCATTTTTCCCGTAATGATATCAGAGCGATAAATTATGAATTCTTTTCGATGGAAAAGTCAACAGTTTTAGCGTAGTGTGTGTATTTTGAACAAATAAAAACAGACAATTTGAACAGCAAAAATAGATAAATTGAAAAATACAGGAAAATGACCTAAAAAGTAAGACATGACCTGAAAGCGTTATAAAAACCCTAAATCACCCAACTAGCAGTTTTCCCGGTTTTTAAAAAGACATTGCTTGAGTTGAAGAACATATCGGATAAAGGACGTCAAAATTCGACAACAGAAAATTAAAATAAGTTTTAAAATGTACAGTTTTCAGCCAAAGTTCTTTCGCATTTGATGATTATTAATTGGTTTTCTCTTAGACAAATTTGATTATATTTACTTCGGCATTTTTTCGGTTATGCGCTCACACTGTGCAAAATGACACTGGTACTATTTTATTATTATGGTATAGCTCTAAATGGTTTTATATTTAAATGTTGACCAGGAAATGGTGTCTGATAAATTTTTAATAAATATTTTTTTATATAATTTCTGGAAAATAGTTATCGTTACAGTGTGAAAATTCTAATCTTACGTTTAATATATTTGTTACAGTACAGGATAAGAATCGGCACGGGACTTATGTAAACCATCGCTTACCTTGGCTCAGCTTTTGTAAACTAAGTCAAGGTAAGCCAAATTACGATATTGGCTAAATTGAGCTCGATCAGTAGAATTCTAGGTTAGGTAAACTAAGCTAAAAACTTGGTTTAAATAAATCTAGGTTAAGGTAAACTAAGCCAACGTTAGTCAAAACTAAAAGTCAACTTTGCCGAGCCGTGGTACAGGGGCATATAATGCTAAAATATGCATTTTTCACAAAAGGCTAAAAACTGATAAAAACACAAAAAGATGATATACTGCAAGTGGGTATATCAGGTAAGAAATAAATTTATAGTTTTTTATGGAAAACAAAAATAATTCTAATTTTTATTGCCATTTTTCGAGTCCTTGTAGGCCGGCTAGCTGGAGTAGTGAATTCTGAGCGGATTGATTCGTGCCCGGAAGGAATGAGGCGCCACCTGCCGGAGGAAGTCCAAAAGGTCGACTGTAAGATGCCCAACTGCCGGCCGCATTGTTCTCAAGGCCCTCGCCACTAAAACTAGATTGTTATTGATAGGAAATTCAAATTTTCAATAATTTTTGATAATTTTTAATAATTATTCATAATTTTTCATAATTTTTAATATTTTTTTTTATAATTTTTCATAATTTTCTTTTACTATTTTGTAAAAACTTATATGAAAACTGAGTGTTCTCAAGTCCCGTGCTCCAAAACTGTTACTAAAAATAATATAAATAATATTAGAAATATT
>SCLG01000560.1:0-19350 GCA_004367875.1 Oikopleura albicans | reverse complement strand
TTTCCAAAATGAAATCAATTTTTTGGTTTTTGGTTCCGAAATTGGAAATTGGGACCGGAAGCGTTTGTGACAAATTCTTAAACTTGTGGGAATTCAGTTGTTGATCGGGTTCGTGTAGTTTTTTCATTTCAGGAGTTTTTATGAGGCTTAATTAATGATATTAGAATAACATATAATATGTTCTAAAATTTTTAAATTAAAAAAAAAATTGAATAGCTTGGACACTTGGACAATTTTTATTTTGAATAATTTGACAAAATAGAATTGTGCAAATCAATTTTTTTACCAAAATGATCGAGTTTCACGAAACCTACCCTTACTTTTTTTCTGCCGTCTTTTTCCCCGCATTTTCTTGACGGCGATATTCGAGTTTTTTACATGCGGAAAAAAACTCGAATTTGGCTATCTAGAAAAATACGAAAGAAAAAACGGCGGAAATTCATGTTAAACGCAGAATAGTAGTAAAACACTTATTGTGAAATAATCTCAGGTGAGTTCATACCATTTGTTTACAAATTAAACTTTTTTTGACGTTTTTTATGTGTCTTTTTTGTAAACAAAGGGTATGTACCCCCCTAAATAATTACAGTAAACAATTGAGAAGATTCATTTTCTCCAATTGGCATGATATCAATGTATTCTAGGAAGTTTCACGGAAAAGGCAAAAACAAAGCAGTTTTGGTCAATATAAATCTGCAGCCACTTTTTTTTTGTTAATTCTCAAACAATTGTACATAATACACATGATTTGGATTTTGCAAAAAAAGTTTTGTTTATTTCGATAACTCTAGCGCCTTTCAAAAACGCCAAGCTTTCCATTGTTTGATTTTGAATCAATTAAAATCAGGAAAAAAGGTACATTTTTTCAAAAAATTACATTTTAATGGATGACCGAATATTTATGAAATAATTGTAAAATTCAACAACAAATAATACAACCAAAACTTAGCAGAAAAAATCAAATCAATGGACGTAATGTGTTTATTGTATAAATTGAATTCGGCATAAAAAATGAAAAAAAAAATATAACTCCCGTGGTACAGTCGGGAAAATGTACGTGGAATTTAGCTAGTTTTATGGTTTTATAGTTAATTCAAAATACTTTGTGGTGCTGAAAAAACATATTACAGTACTTACCCTTCATAGCAACATTCTCACTAACGTTTATAGCAAAAATAAGACTCGAAAACCTCCAAAAATGGACACTATAGAAATTGAACCCAATAGGGACGCTTTTTCGACAACAAAAAATGCGCCCTCTTCCCTGTCCTTCATCTAGTCGTCCTTTGTATTTATAGTTTTAGTTACACCCACTGCGCGGTAATCTGGCCATAATTGCGTTACAAAATAATTGTTCACAAAAAAGTCGGCCAGATAACTGCGCAGGGGGTTATTAATAATTATAAACGTTTTTCTTATAGTTCGACCATCGGAACCAATTGTTCATACAGGGTGAGGTAATATAGATGCTAAGCCGTTTTTGGTTAGCAAGTGCGCTGAGCGAATTAAAGTCACCAAAAAACGGCTAAGCATCTATATTACCTCGCCCTGTTGTGCAGTTATTGGGCCGATTTTTTCACTCGTACTGTTATCGGGCCATTTTTATTTCCAAAATTTGGAATTGACAGCTT
Source organism: Oikopleura albicans (assembly GCA_004367875.1). Lineage (NCBI taxonomy): Eukaryota > Metazoa > Chordata > Appendicularia > Copelata > Oikopleuridae > Oikopleura > Oikopleura albicans. The sequence goes on along the minus strand of SCLG01000560.1, from coordinate 17,719 downwards.
TGTTTATATGTTAGGCTTCGCGCACTTTTCAGATTTTGTTTGGTGAAAGTGGCCAGATAACTGCGTAGGGGGTTAACGGAAAAGTCAAAAGCGAATAATTTAGCGATTTTTTCATCAAAATCAAGTGGAGTATGGACGTAGTATGTTTATTGTATAAATTGAATTTGTAATTTTTGTTCGTTTTAAAAAGTAGGAAAGATGAAAAGGTGAGGAGTGTAAACATTAATTGCGACTTTGATGAGATCAATTTGTTACACGTTGTTTTAACTCTTAAACTCTGACCTTAACCTTAACCCAAATTTGATTATTGCTTTGATCTTGTTGGCGGTTGGTGTTTTCACTTTTTTGCGTAAAATTGACGAAATATACTTCCGTTGGGGAGTTAATTATATTTTCATATTACCGTAACGCTCAATATATTGTTAGCGCAGTTTTTTAGTGTTAAAAGGCGGTTTCAAACGTTTTAAAGCCCTCAATTTTTGAGAATTTATCTAAATTTATCTAGGTTACCAAATAACCAAATTTAAATTTTTTTTAGACCTATTGCAAGCAAAAAATGCATTTTTTACGCTCAAAAAATGATATTTAATGCCTAATGTTTAATTTTTTCTTGTGTGTGGTCTAAGTGTACCTTTTCTCAAAAGTCAGAAATGTTTATGGGAAAATAAAAAAAAAATCGTTAGAGGAAAAGCCAAATAAAATGAAACTTAAAAGCGGAGTGTGTAGGCGAGGAAACATTACTCATATTACATAAGGGTTTCTATTTGGAATATTTCGGAATTTTTCGTAAATTTCTGACAACCTTATCAAATTCCTGAGAGTTTTTTATGCACTTTGTGGATTTTTGGAACGTAACCCGCGATTTTTCAACTAAAAGTGTAACATTCGGCTTAAAAAAAGTATAACAACTAAATTAGCCGATAATTCATATAATTTGTATGATATAAATATGAGCCGAATTAATCCTTACAGGGGGGTCTCACATTAAGGGGCGGTATTTCGAGTAAAAGTGTCCCTTAATTTGAGTTATGTTTTTTAATTTGGTGTCCCTTAATATGAAACTTCCCTGTACATGGATAATTCCACGAAAAAAATGAGTGGAATTACGGTGTGACAACTCTCAAAATGTTCTCGATATTATTCTAGAATAATTACCTGAATTCGTGCTTCTGTGAGTTTAGTTCGTGAAGCGAGCTCCTCCCGATAATAAATATCCGGATATTGCGTTTTGTTGAAGGCTGACTCCAGGAGGTTAAGTTGCTCCTGAGTAAAAGAGGTTCTATGACGTCTTCGGGCGGGCGTGGGATACGGATATGGAAAGCATCGTGACGAAGCAGTGTCCGAGTAGCTATTTGGCGAATCTTTCCCGTCTTTGCCGGCGTCAGAACCAATCGGTGAACTTGACGATTTTATCCCATTTGTCGCCGGAGTTGAATCCTCCAAATTGAGCGACGCCGTCGTTGCGGAGTTAACCTCGGGCCACGAACGGTTCATTCCGCTCTGGAACATTTGCAGTGGGTTCTAAAATTATCAGGTCTATTTCAAAATCTAGAAAATTATGGTACAAGCTGATTTGGCCGAATAGAGAGAAAAGCGAAGCCTGCAAATTCGTCCTTTGTCCAAATTTGACAGTTTCATATTTTCATCCGTTAATACTCGGCTAACCACGGTTATACCCGGCTAACCACGGTTTTACTCGGCTAACCACAGTTTTACTCAGCTAACCACGGTTATGACCAGCTAAGCACGGTTTTACTCGGCTAACCATGGTTATACCCAGCTAACCAAGGTTTTACTAGGTTAACCACGGTTTTACTTGGCTAACCACGGTTATACTCAGGTAACCACGGTTAAACTCAGCTAACCGCGGTAATACCCGGCTAACCACGGTTTTACTGGGCTAACCACCGTTATACTCGACTAACCACGGTTAGACTCGGCTATCCACGGTTATACTCGGCTAACCAATATTAAACACGCCTTACTACGATTATAAATCGCTAACCACGGTTATACAGGGCTAACCACGGTTGACCAAGATATGAGTAACCCGTATATTCAGATGTGACAATTACCTGGGGTGGAAAATTAGGGTTGGCCGTTGGGAGGTCCAACACCTCCCTTTTCGGTTCTTGATCCGTCGTAATGGCGAATTCGATCTTCCCACCGCCTGATTCGGGATAAAATGCAATAAAGTATAAATTATACTGCCTATCCCGTTATCTCTCTGCTCTAATGTAATCACAATTTGACTCGTACACGCGCGCGATATTTTTTGGTGCAAAATTAAACACGATTTATTTGTTCGTAATACAATTCAGTTCTAGTTCACTTCTTCACTGAATGCAACTCGATTAACCAAATCTCCAAAATAGGATTGTCGGTCTTCTGGTGGCCCTTATTTGGGTCGATAAGGACGATTGAGGCGTTTTTTTTCGTTCTTTACTTTTGTTTCTTTTTCTTGGTGAGCGATGTGGCGCTAAAATTCCGCCGCTGATTGGTCGAGCAGCTTCTGAATACAAAATAGTTCATTATCTTTAAAAAACGTGAAAAAAGAAAAGAAATATATTTTTTTTTGTTTTCGGTGCGAGCTGGGGCTAATTATCGGATAATTTGCAGCGAATTCCAAATGCCATTTTGCTTAATTTAATAATCGGCTATTTTTTTTCTGTTTTGTTCAACCAATGACTTTTCATGTTTCCAACACTCTAAACATATTTACATATGTATTCTTTCCCCTATTAAGCATCCTGATATTTCCGTTGGTACTGTTATTTTTTGCGACCAAATCACCCTTATGGACCCTGGGCCATAAGGTCATAGTTACAATTTGAGTATAAAGTAAGTCATGGAACGGGAGGCATTTTCTATTTTTGAAGCTTATTATAAGAAATTGGGCCTAAAATGGCCTTTGTGGGGCTGATTTACAGTTATGACTCATAACTTATGAGTCATACTTTGAAAGGCGCAGTCGGATTTAGTCGAATGCAGAAAAAGTCAATACCATGAAAAGGTCGAAAAAGGGCGAGACTTGAAAAGGTCGAGTTCGAGGTTTTCAGTTTTGGACTTTTCGGGTTTTCCGCCTTTTCAGGTTTAGACCATTTTAGGTTTGCGTTCTTTGTATGCCATTTTCGACCTTTTCTGTTTCAACCTTTTCAGGCTTTCGACCTTTTCTACATTCGACCAAATCTACATTCCGCCCTTTAAAAACGTTGCTTAATTATTTGAACATGTTTGGCAAGATAAAAGCACACTCAGACTGAAACTTTTTTGTCGTATGAAAAGAAAATTTTGGCAAGATAACAACGTAAGGGTATTGGTAATTTAGTTCATTTTCAAGTCAAAAGTAGTTCTAGGTCTATTTTCTAGCCTTTTCTGTCACATAATACATGGGGTACGCAGTTAGCCGCCACTCTTTCAACTCCCACTTTCCCCTACCGAATCGCCTACACACTGCGCAGTTAACCACAACTTTTGCAATCAACCGTTAGTTCAGGAGGCGGCGAAAACTGGCGGTGCAATCCAAGGGGTCCCAGGTGTTCATATAACTGCGTACCCTGTGTAACCGAAAAAATATAATAGGCTTCCAACCACGATTTTCGCTTCTTGTAAAAAGGGCTAAAATTCTGTCCCTGATTGGTCTGAATACAAAATACTTCATTAGCTTTAAAACCGGACTGAGTGTTAAAAAAAAGAAAAAAAAAGAACGAAAAGAAGGGTATTTTTGTGTTCGTTGTGAGGTGCGCGACTATGGCCAATTATCGGATAATTTGCAACGAGTTCCAAATGCCATTTCGCTTAATTTAATAATCGGTTTTTGCGACTTTTTTTTTGCGTTTTTTGCTTTTTTGGCGACTTTTTTTGGAAAAGGTTCTACACATAGAGACCAACACACGCACATACACCGTAAGGCTCATTTTCTAATCAATACAGTATTTTGTCTTTTTTTTTACTTTTTTTTTGTTTTCGTTTCTTAATTTTCAATTTTCTGTGCATAATTTAGATTAGGGATAATTGACTGGAAAAGTGTGCATTTTGAATAAAAAATACAAAAAAGGGGATTAGTATGTATAAGCTCCGTCTGGCATAAACAATTATTTAGAAACAAACGAAGTCATGTCTTGCTAATTATTTTTTTGTAAGTTTATCCGGCACCGACGGAAATTGTGTAAAACTCATTTGGTCTGATTTGGTCTGAAAATTTGTTGTCCTAGAAGATAATTTAAAAAATTCTAGTACCTATTGGACACTCTTAGTTAATAGTTAAGGAAACAAATTTCAGCCAAATATAAGTTATCTGGCCTACGTTTTCGATTAAGAAACATTTTGTTACGTTATAATGACCCGATAACTGCGCAGGGGTGTATATAAAATTAACAAGGTTAACATGGGCTAGGCCGCTTAGCCTAGGCGGTATAATTAATGATGAATAAATGCTCTAAGATATTTTTGCATGTTTTCCGACATGGTCTGAGCGAGTGTGGGGTGAGGGGTTAAAACTTTTGAATTTCCGCATATTCCCATCTTTTATCCTCAAAACGAATAAAAACTTCTAAAGCTGTCATTTTGTGTCGGCATTTCATAAACAAAACCGAAAAAAATGACAATTGTAATATTTATATATATTTAGTCTGAATCGGCTGTGTTTCCCTTTTACGGTTAAAACGTTTGCCATATGGAAAATAAAGGCTGACGTTTTACTTTTTGCCAATTATAGCCCTGCGCCATTATCTATCACCTTTCAAATTTATCCGTTCGGCCCATTATCTTCCCTTTTTAAAATACATATCTTTACATGTAAAAGCCTGCGCCGTTATCTTTTTATTTTTCTTCACTTTTTTTTTCATGTTGTTTTGATAGATAACGACGTAGGGGCTGTATTGTTTTCGAAGCAGTTCAAATCATATTTTTTTCAAGTTCAAGAATATTAACTTATTACAGGGTGAGGTAATATAGATGCTAATCCGTTTTTTGGTGAGTTATATTCGCTCAGCGTTCTCGCGAACCAAAAACGGCTTAGCATCTATATTACTTCACCCTGTAAATAATGGTGGATTTTTCATGAAAAATTAAGGATGGGCCTGACCCTAGTGCCTATAATTTATAGGCTATAAAGACAAGTCTAGGACATGAGGCCAATTTAAAAAAAAAACTAGAACTTTGACTTTTTACAGTGTTGACAAAGAAGAGCGCATAGTCCGTTATGAGCACAGTAACTATAAAAGTCCGCGTTCCGTGTGTCAGTCACAATTTTTATTTTTCCAGATTTGACCTCAACAATTAGCTGGCCTTTTTGGTGAAATAGTCCTTATTTCAGCGCCGGGATTTTGAACCAAAACATGACAAACATGCTGTAATACAAGTTGTCATCAAAACATGATTTTAGTCTAAATGATTGTTTGGTCCAAAACAGAAAAAAACTCAAAAAAAACGCAGCTGTTCCAATGCTCCTCGCGTCTGGAAAAGGCGGAACTGAAATTTTTTTCTCCCAAATGGATTCCCATAACAATATTATATTGTTTTATCAATAATGTCAATATATATTCGGAAAACACAATATTTATAGTCAATATTCCAAGTTTTTTTTTTCTCTTTTTCCGTCAGTTTCGACAAAGAAAACATTAACAATTTGTCTGGTCAAATTCATTCTTCATTTTGGAGAGAGAAAAAAAATAACACAAACACCGGAATTTCGAGAACGTATTTCTGTTGCGCTGGTTTTTAGCAGTTTTTTTTCGGTCATTTTTTTTTCTCATGAGTCAAAATATTGACAGATAACTGTTGACATCCGGTTGCCAAACTGTTTGACTAGGCCAGAACTGTTGTTTATTGTCCAAAAAACGTTTTGACCAATTACAATCCTTTTTATAAGGTTTTTTCGAGCTAATTAGAAATTACCAGCGTATTGCGTAGGCGTTTCGGAACTAATGGAATATAGGGAAAATGTGAAATCAATTTCGAGGAATTGTCATAGATTAATTTAAAATTTCCAAAACTCATAACGGAGTAGTGTGTGGGCGGATGAGCAAGAAAACTTTCCCAAATAATTGGAAGATATGAAGACTAGAGGAAAATTTATCATACAGTCCTTACTCCTTTTTCGGACGCTCCTTTTTTGGACGATTGCTTTTTTTTGGACGCTTTTTTGGCCAAAATGGGGCCATTCTAATAGAAAAATGATCCTTTTTGTGACGATGCTGCTTTTTCGGACGCTATGTTCGAGAACCGAAAACGTCCGAAAAAGGAGTAAGGACTGTAATTCCGTTCTCCAAAAACGTCCGTCAAAGGATAAAAGCTCATTCCTTGTGGGGTCAATTTGTGACAAATATACCGTAAAAAGCGTTTGTTATGGAATAAACTTCCGTTATGGGGGTAAGGAATTTAGCATGATTTTTGAGTCGACGTTAAAACCGAAAATTATGAAACGAAATTTAATTTTTCGCATTCGTTCCGGAGTAACTAGACACGTTCAAAAAGTGGCGTAATTATTTTAGACAGTAAAATTGATGAGATTTTAACGTTATTAAAGATAAACAAAACGAAAGGAAGGTGTTTTGAAGAAAGTGAATTGAGCGGAACTGAAAATAATTACTTGAAACTTCTGTTTTAATTCAATTGCTTTCAATTGTATTATCATGTTATGTTTCTCGACATGATTCAATTTACGACCAACTGGACCCAAGAAGGAAAATAACGGCGCACGCGAGTTAAGCGAAAGTAATATCAAATTAGTGTACTTATTAAACGNACGTTAAAACCGAAAATTATGAAACGAAATTTAATTTTTCGCATTCGTTCCGGAGTAACTAGACACGTTCAAAAAGTGGCGTAATTATTTTAGACAGTAAAATTGATGAGATTTTAACGTTATTAAAGATAAACAAAACGAAAGGAAGGTGTTTTGAAGAAAGTGAATTGAGCGGAACTGAAAATAATTACTTGAAACTTCTGTTTTAATTCAATTGCTTTCAATTGTATTATCATGTTATGTTTCTCGACATGATTCAATTTACGACCAACTGGACCCAAGAAGGAAAATAACGGCGCACGCGAGTTAAGCGAAAGTAATATCAAATTAGTGTACTTATTAAACGAAATTTTTAACTTCAAATTTAAAATAGGCCAGAAATATTCTCCCTCAAAATTTATTAATAAAAAGCGTCCCTTTTGGGCGCACCGCCGTTCACGATTGTAGAATAGGCATTCTGATTTTCAGGTAAGCCTGTAGACTTACAGGGTGAGGTAATATAGATGCTAAGCCGTTTTTATATTCGCTCAGCGCACTGGCGAACCAAAAACGGCTTAGCATCTATATAACCTCACCCTGTAACTCTTGTGGTCCTAATTTTAGAGTACTGCATGCGCTATTATGTTGTCATCCGTTATTTTGCTGATTTTCCGTTGGCTCCGTTTTATCGGCCAATTTTATATGTGTTACGCACTGCGCTATTTCGGAAAAATAATGGCGTAGGCAGTGTAGCACTTTCGACCAGAGATGCACACTCGTATTCCGACCCGAGTTTTACCCGCGGGTTGGACACGGGTTGGGCAACTTTGTTGAGCTCGGGTAAACTCGGGTAAAAAGTTATCCGAGTTTCACCCGTGGGTTGGAATAGGGTCGGTCGGGTAATTGTTTCGAAAACTCGGGTAATTACAACAATTCGGACAAAAATTCGGACCAAAAATTCGACAACTCAGAAAATAAGACGTAATAATGATTTACACCCCCTTCGGGTTTATTCGGCCACTCTTTGTGGCGCCGGTTTATAAAGACGAAACTGATCTGATAAACAGGGTTTATGAAAAAAGCGTCTCTGAAAAGAGCTACTCTTACGAGAAAAAATACTGTATAGATTCCAAAACGTGTAATCAAAACAAACCTTTGAGTTAAAAACCAGCACTAATAAATTGAGNNNNCGATGAAACAAGGGAGTTAAAAAGCGCACTTTTGTAGCGTTTGATCCCTTTTATAAATTAAATTTTGCTCATTTAGCGTACAGTCCAGTTCCGATTAATTTTGGGTCGGAAAAGGGACAATGTGGCCGAGTTAAGTTTTTTTTTTGCGCAACATAACTCGATTCATTTTGGCGAATTTAGAGCCGGGGGTAGAATAGGATTTGAAAAAATTCAATTTAGTCTGCCCCTTATCACAGCCTGCACCCTCCTTAATTGAACTCATAACTAAATACAAATTACATTTCTTTTCTCTCTCATTATAAACCAATCAGTAATTTCATTTCATTACGTAACGAGTTGGCCGTGGCGCTAACGAGTTCCCAAATTTTCGACGAAATTTTATTGTTTTGTTTTTTTTGTCGCGTGAAAATTAACGAAGACGCAACGAAAGTCCCGTTCAACGGTGCGCGCACGTCTGTGCAAATGTGCACAAATTCAAACACAATGAAAAACAGTTTCAAACAACAACTTCAAACTTCAATCGTTGTTTGGGATCATAAATTATGGTTTCTACAACTATATTGTTATTTAAAATCGTACAGAGGGTAGTCCAATTCCGGACGCTTTGCAATTTTGTCTCAAGGTCCTATCTCGTCCCGGAATTCAACTATCGCGGAGTTGAGTGTCCCGGAATTGGACTACCCCTTGTATTTCTTAGTAAAATCTTTAGTTTGAAAATTTTTAGTTAAAATATTCCAGAAAACTTAACTCCTTGTGGACGAGATTTAACTTCGAAACATTATTTATCGGGCTAATCTAAATATATTATATTTATCCAAACTATACATAACCAATTATTTCAAAAGACGTTTTTTGCAAATTGAGTTCATAAATAAATACAAATTCCATTTCTGACCAAGTTATAAACCAATCAGTAATTTCATTTTTATGACGTAAAAAACGTGAATCGTGGCGCTATTGAGCTCAAAAATAAATTTCTAAGGCCGTTTGTTTTGTTTTTTTTCAAGAGAACATTTTTTAGAACTGGAGTAATTGAAAAAAATCACCAGTAAGTTTTTACACAATTTTGGATAATCTACACAGGATGCGCCATTAACCGGCCATTTTTTGAAAAAAAAATAATGTCCGGTTAAGGGCGCTTCCTGTGTATTTATTAATGATTGTAATACTTGATTTTGGAATATACTTATAAAAAACTAGAATTATTGTTAAGTTTTCAAATTCATATGTTTGGACATTTTTCAATATCGATTAAATATCAATTAAAAAAATAAAGTACAGTTCTTACTTATTTATTGGACGTTTTCGGTTCTCAAAAATAGCGTTCGAAAAAGGAGCATCGGCACAAAAAGGTCCATTTTTCTATTAGAATGCCCCATTTTGGCCAAAAAAGCCTCCGAAAAGAGAGTAATCGTCTGATAAATGAGCGTCCGATAAATGAGTAAGGAATGTATATGGTGACAGACGCAGCTTTGCCACACCATATACGAAATTGTTCAAATATTCTAATTTAGTAAAAAAACTAAAACAAATCCAGTACATAATATTATTGCCCAAAGAATCGTAATAAATATATTAATGTTATATTTTTGGCGCTATCGAGCTCTAAAAATATTGAAAAAAAACGACGCAAATGAAGAAAATTGTTACTTTTTTATTTCTTCTTTTTGTTCAGCTTCAGCCAATCGCTAATTTGATTTATTATGAGAAATTAATGTTGTGCTTTTAACTCGCGCTCGACAGCGCCACCACAAATGCAGCCGTCGCCTTTTTTTTACCGCTCGAGCAACCAATCATCCAATTAGCATTAATTATGTCAATACTGACTCACACTCGCCACTCGTGAACATTCAGAAAAGAAACATTAAATAATGAATTATTATGTTGACATCCGGTTGAATAAGAGCAAAACAAAAGTAATATGCGTTTTTCAACAAAAAGTGATTTGTTCTTTCTCGAGTTATGTAAACAACGGCAACGACGTATTTCATGGTTATGTAAGCCTAAATTCACATACAGGGGTAGTCCAATCCCGGGATAGTTTTCTGAAAAAGAGTAACGGGACGTTTTTTATTCCAAAAAGTGATTTAAGTTCCACTTCCGGGAGACATTTGGGACTTTTTTGGGACATTTTTTAGGGATAAAATAAGACGAAATTCCGGAATGAAAAGGGACTTTGAGCCAAGATCGATTTCAGGGACACTTTTTTTCATATGTAAAGCATTGCGCAGTTATCGGACACCTATCACTCAAATTCGGCGTTTTTTAATACATAATTGACCGTAAATTTCGGGACTCTATCTACTTTTGATACCTCTATGTTGATTTATACTGCTTAAATGTTTTAAAATACATGTTTAACTAAACCTTGAAATACTAGAGGGGATGTTTTGTATGAGTGTATTCAGGGGTTAAGTCAATTTTGCAGAACCCCGGTTCCCAGGAAGACCCGTTTCCCAGTTAACATTGGTTATAAATGCAAACTGTACGAAAAATTGTAAAATGCATTATTGACACTCCATTGATTCATTTGACATCCGGTTGAATAAAAACAAAATATTGTTTGTCTTTCAAATGTCGAAAAATAAAACAAAAATCGCCAAAAAAAACAAGTACGAACAAAACAGGCAAAAAAATACAAGAAAACCACCGTCAAGTATTAGACTGACTTCATTTTTGTTTTTGATCTCCTCAAAGCAATTTTGAACGGGTTAAAATGCATTAATTTAATTTGAGATTTGCATTTTTTGACAGAAAAGGGTGTAATTTTGGCCACACGAAGCGTCCGTATTCTTGAGTCATAAGAACATAAAAATTCGTTGTTCTTTTCATGAAATTAAGAAACACCACATGCGCAGTTATCTTACAATTTCATTTTCCAGAAAAATAGAAAAGGTAACTGCGCAGTGCGTGAACGGAATGTTTCGTTTTTGGAAAATCAAGAAATATTTTAATTTGAAAAAAAGTTGCTTGATAGGTAACTGCACAGGTAGTTTTATGAAAATCTGCACCTTATTTACTTATTCAATAGTAAAACTTTAGATTATTAATAATTTCTATCGTCACTTAATAATCTACACTCCCTAGCCGGTTACCGGACGCCTCGCATGTCAAACCGGCCTGATAACGACGCAATCAAAATTTAGTTATTGTTGGAAATATTGAAAATAAGGGTTTTATTTCAATTGAAATTCAGTAAACTATCTATAAAGAAGTCCAAAAAATTGTTAAGATAAAAGGAAACTATTAAAATAACAACCAAATCGGTTTCTAAAAAAGGTGGTAGACTCCCTCCTCCTGATAAGGGCTACTTTTGTTTTCTTAAAAAAAGCCTTGAGTGCCCACGGTGGGCCGCCCACCCCATAAGGCCCTTATTATGAGAAAGAGGAATTNAATTTTGAGCTAGTAAGTTAATGTGCACATAACTTTACAACATAACCTTTGTAAGGGGTTTTGGACAATTTGATGCAAAAAACGCCGATTGGTCAAAATTTGTTTCAATATTGAAAGGTTGTCAATTATCGCCATATCCAGTTGGAGATATTTTTTTGTCAACTTCTGAAGAAAAAGAGAAAAAATTCAAAGTAAACGTAATTTATTAACGAAACGTTAAGCTCGTAAATACATTAAATTTCTCCACTGGCTGGACAAGGACAAGAGTCGATTAAGAAAAACAAAAAAAAAAATGGGAAATGACTTGTTTTTTTCAAGTGTAGCTTTATATAAAAAAAAAATTTGCGGCTTTTGACCATAAAATTTTCAATTATGACCTCTTATCACAAAAATTCGAATATTTATTATTAAACTAACCAGATTTAGGATTGGTTCGAAGGTAATTAACCACAAATAGAATTTATTATTTATTTCCGAATTCGGAATATTTCGCCTTTTTGACCATTTTGACTGGTGTTGGTCAAAATTCTGGGCCCTATTATATTTTTTTATGTGCCCATAATGGCAAGGAGAAAAAATGAAAAAAACCGATCGAATCTCATCATAAAACTCTAGAATTTTACTCCATAGCCTTGTTTTTATTTGTATTTTTAACACTTGCGTTCCCATTTTGAATCTCATGTTGCCCGACTGTGACATATGGCACTGTTTGCAACTTAAATCGGATACTTTTTATATATTTATGGGAATTATAAAAGACTGAAAGTTTTGCGTTTTACAAGATGTATAAAAGTAATAAAACCGGTAACCGGATGTCAATTTTCGGTTAATTGGAAATTAATCGTACAAAAAACCGTGTTTATAAATCGAATTCAAAACCAGATGAGGAATAACTATAATTAATTTCTTGATATTAACGAAATAACTATATGGGCCGTACGATATGGCAATGACGGGAGCGCAAGAGTTAATATTTTTTCGTTTTTTGTGAAAAATTGTGACAATCATCACAATTCGTGTTTCGTGATGTGTTTCGACACCGGAGTCTGGGGGTTAAAGCTATTTTTTGTACACTGCTCAGTTGAAAAAATTTCTTTGCAAGATATCTAAATTACCAGTTAGAATCAAGGTAAATTCTTTGTTAAGGCATTTTGCACCGTAGGAGTTAAGCTAGTTTTTGGCGTTTTTTTTATTTTTGCTCAAAGTCCCCTTTTGTCTCAGACATGTAGTAAAATCCCAGAATCAAGCAGTTGTTTATTTAATTTCTTATGACATTTGAAATTAACATATCATTATCAACCCATCAAGCTAGTAAATCAGTAAAAAAATCAAAAATCATAAATCAAACCATCAAAAATTACTAAATGACAACAGTTAAAAATTTAACAATTTCAAATAGAAAAATTGAAAAAAAAAATTGATATTAAAAATGTTGGTTTAATTAACCTCAAATAAGATTTATTATGTTTTCCCATTTTTTGAGAAAAAAAAAGTCCTGAATTTTTTTCTTCAATAATTTGATGAAATTTCCAATATGAAAAATTTCATCGAATTATCTCAAACTGAAGATGGTCATTTTCAACAGTGAAAAAAGGTCATCATAGAAGGTCAGATAATAACGGCATTAAGGTTTTTGACACGACGGATTAAAAGAACGTTCCAAATTTGATCAAGTTCGCCATTATTAATCTAAATATGAACCAAAAAAAAAACGTAACAACCAAATTTCAACAACAATATTTATTTTAATTTCACGGTTTTTTTTTAATTTATTGGATCTACTAGTTAAAGTTCCAAAATAAATAATGTTCAAACATGAAATTATAATTAAAAATGGACATAATGTGGATAAAAGGACATAATGTGGATATAATACATACAGTATGTCAAATACGAAATTGTCACAGTTTCTCATTTTCTTGACTGTTCTGTTTTTACTGATTTTTTAAATCTATTTTTTTTCTTCGATTTCAAATTTCAAAGTTTTAACCCATAAGGACAAACTGCTTCATTTTGTTCTTTTTTAACTTTATAAATCTGATAAATTTTTCAACCTATTGATAAAAAATGTGATTTTTCCATTTCGCTGGAGTTTATTCACAAATTTAATTAGTTAAATTATTAATAATCATATCTCAATTTTTCATAATGTAAAAGTTACGGTTAAATGAATTTAATTACAACTTTGAAATTAGTTAAAAAATACTCAATTACCGTTGGGAAATGTTCATTAAAAAGTACATTACAAAATTACAAAAAAATATTTTCAATTTTTTAAAATTATTCCAGCCCAAAAGTACTTATTATTACGAAATTCAGGCCAGAATGTGATTGAACAGTGCTCTCAGCTGTATTCAGATTTAGCCACAACAAACCCAGCCATCGAAAAAATTAGCCTAAAATGGGTGCTGGCGAGTTAAATCAATTAAATTTAGCGTTTATTCCATTACGATTGCACCTGAAAAATACAAAAAAGGCGAAAACTGTACTTACCAATGCTTTTGTCGTTTTTGCTTTTTCTTTCTTCTCACTTATTTCTTCTGACAATTTTCCACCTCGGGGTTATTCTCGGTTAAAAAAAACGGGCTAAAAGGGATTTTTGCGCTTTCGGTGAATAAAACAAAAAATTAAAAAGAATAAAGATAAAAGGCGCGGAGACTATTTGGAGCCCATCCGGCGTCGTTAAGTCTACGAGTGGTGTTGAAAAGCAAAAAAAAAAATTGCGACAACTCCGTGGGGGGTATCGTTGGTGGTGTTGCTCCACAGCTAGAAAAAAAAAACGAGAAAAAAAAAACTGCTGAATTTCTATTTTTTTTCTCTCGCTCGCTCGCTCGCCCTTTTTTTCTTACGATGGTGGTGGTGGAGCCAAGAAGAACGAAGCGAGAGAGGTGGAAAAACGTCTACGGCCCATTTTTTTTCTTAGTTTTTGCTTTAGCTAGTCCGAACGACGCCGAATAAAGCTAGAAAAGGCGTCGCGAAGTCTACGCTCAGCGCCATGCAGTGGAACAGCACAAAACATGAAATTAATTATGTTAAGTACTATTTTTTATTCTTAATTAATAAACCTAATAAAACTTATAATAATAAAAAATATAACTTTGAAAATACTTGCGCAAGTTATGGTCGTGGGTAATTTCGCGGTAGTTACTATACGAGACTACCGCCAGTGTTAAAATGAAAATACCGCGAGTTTTCTCAATTATGGACAAAATTCGCGGGATTGCCGCGAGTTTGCCCACCTTCAATGTTTTACTTGTCGTGTTGAAATACGCAGTTAAATGTCCATTTCTAGGCCAAAAACTAATGCCTACATGGTTTGCTAACCAATTTTTTTTTGATTTCCTGGACAAATTAGGAAGTTACTATAGGTTGCCGTTAACCGTCCATTTGCAGAAAATTTTGGGTAAAAATTAATTTCGATTTCCCTTTGTTCACTTATGAGTTAACTCGTAACGCAGCTGGACAGTAACCATAAAGTACTCTTTTATTCGCAAAACCGTCCCTAATGGGTTCCATGGTTCTAAAATGGGTCAGAAAATGTGCTTAAGAGTGCATGAGATAAATTTCATAAAAAAGTTTTTCTGACTATAAATCAGAATAGTCGGAAACTAGATAAGGACTGTAGTTTTATATATTTAGTACACGCTCGTTTTTTTGGGTTTTTGTTTTCTTCCGATGCATAAGTTTTAACACAATTGATTTGACCCGTTCATTCTATTTCCACTCATCAATTAGGATTATTGATCCAATTTTTACGTGATGAAATAAGGTCGCGCAATTTACAAAATAGGGATTTTGGAGGGAAATTTTATTCTGTTTTTTTTTTCGCGGCAACTTTGCTTTATTGAATTTGAACGTGACACGTGTTGCCATCTGGGGACAATTTATCGCGTCCGGCACCCTTAATATTGTTTTCAGTTTTTGATATTGGAAAAATAAGTAAGTTTGTATTACATACAAAACGGCAAACGCGTATACTTACATCAGTCTAGTATACTTAAAATATGGTTTGAAGTATTTGATTGGTGGGCCATACAGTAGACGTGTCGTGAACCAGTTGAATTGGTAGATAGTAAAATTTGGAGAACGCAAGCGAAAAAATAAAGAATTATCGTACGGCAGCCGTAAGATAAGTGTATTATCCTTTGCACTTTTTAATTGCACCAGATCACTTTATATGTTTTTGACACGTCTCGTTATGACTGTAAATGTGTCAAGGAATATTTCAAGGGGTTATGTAGCAGATGATAAGTATTGATGCTAGAGAGCCCTTGTAGCACATTTTGACGTTTTTCGTCGATTGTGAAATAAATTTTCAAAATTTGAATTTCTAGGCCATGTGTTATTTTGTTACGATTCATACTCAAGAATTTCAAAGATATTTTCTAGAATTCCTATGAGTTAATTTCGCCGTATGCTAACGTAAATAATTCAAAATAGTATGAGGGTTAATAAAATTGTTCCCAGTATGGTATTGGAGGCCCCAGCGTCGTAAGCCAAGGATCCGTTTTCAAAATATCGAATTATTATTTGTATTCAAACACGGAAATGGCCTCGGACGTCGGGCCGATCCCCACCAGCTGAACTCAAATAAATGACTAAACAGAAAACGCCGAGGGATTCAGCAAAGAAAGAAAAAAAGGAAAAAATGACGAAAAAAGTAGAAAAAAAAGAAAGTTTTTCGCCATTCATGGTGACTTAAGCTGCTTCCAAATTCGACCGCACCAAAATACGTTGTATCACAATACGGTATTAAAAAGGTTTAATTTCAAGAATAATTCGCGGTTGCAGGTGCACAGAACTGTCGTACTTTTTCTTACTTTTTTTGCTTCTTTTTGGAGATTTTTTTTTCAAAGTCAAATCGTTGAAAATAATATTTTGATAACAATTCGCCACACCTAACTACTCTGTCGGGGAGTGCGATACTTTTTTTTCTCTCTTTTTACGGTACGATTTTTTTTTCTTCATTTGCTATACTGATTGAAATAACATGGTGACTGAAAAAAAGAGGGTGAAAAAGAAAAAAATTAGTTTTGTAGTTTTTTAACTCTAAAATTGCCCGGTCAATTGAATTCATCAACTAGGGTGATCATTTCATTCATTAACACGAAACCGTTACGTTGAACGCGACATCTGTCTAAGGATTTTAAAATACTCTAGAGGGTTAATCTTCCACATACACAGGCCCCGCTGTTATTTGTCCAGTTCGCAGTTACCCGAGGAATTTTAGGCCAACAATTTACGGCTACACGGTCCGTTAGCCCATCATTTGTAATATTTCAGATTTTTTAGCCAAATCGCCTACGCAGTTTGGCATAAAGAAAGATGAAAAAAGTTACGACGTTTCGACGTTCCTTTTTTGAGAAGCACTGCGCACTTATCGGACCGTTTTTCGGTGCCGACTGAATTATTATTGGTCGAAAAAAGAATTGGTAAAAATCCGACGCCGTCAAAACGCAAAAATAGCGAAAGACAAACGTGGAGAAAGTCTAATGTGGAGAAATTCTAATATGAAGAAAGGTTAAAACGGATAAAGGTAACTTCGACGAAAATTTTTGATAAAAATCATGTAGTACATGTATAAAACTAATTTAGTCAATTTCAGAAACTTTCAAAAACTAATTTAGTCAATTTCAGGTGTATTTTTCTTCGAATTTTTTTTGTGAATAAAGACAAATTCTGTCGACTCATCCTTTCGACGATTTAGACATAGTACCAATTCGGTCAGTGCCGTTTTTACGGTGAAAAAGCTACTACGTATTTAGAAACGTCAAACTTAGAGCACACCAACTATATAATATATTATGTTATTTTTGTAACATGTAGAAAGGGTAACACGGCGACGGCTCGTGGCATTACGTAATTACGTCACTGACCAAATTATGTGATCACAATTACATTTGGTATAATATCCTTTAGCGTACCCGTTACTCGTTTCAAAATCCGTTTCTCGGGCGCAATTGAATTCATCAGGGGGCCCCACTGTGATCATTTTATCTTTTAACACGATTTCGTTACGTTGAACCCAAACCAGTGTTATGGTAATGAGTAGTGTAACAGAAGGGGAAAAATGAAGTGGGCAAAAAAGTGCGATCCGTGTGTAGTTGTTGGTTGATTCGATGATGTTTTGAATTGATTGAATCGAATCAATTTAGAGTCTGATTGGCTTAATTGAAAAAGAACAAACGTGATTGTGCGCTCCAATTGGATCACAACTTTCTCCAGCACAAGTTTGGTGTCAGAAGTAAAAAGAGAAACAAAAAAAACGAAAAAGAAAAAATGAAATTTGCACATTGGATCAAATAAGTGGACCCCCTCCAAGTCATGCCCAATTTGATCGACCTAAGAAGCAACAACAAAAGTGTCAAAAATTAAATATATTTCATTTATTCGTAATTTATTTCGTTTT
>SCLG01000559.1:74686-86055 GCA_004367875.1 Oikopleura albicans | reverse complement strand
GTGATTTCACGTAAAATTCGCAACAATACATTTATTTTCAAAATGATATTAATTGTAACTTTTTCATAAGATTGTACGCAAAGCGATTGAAGTCGGTCATCGAAAAAACTGTGATTGTAAGATAACCGCGGAATGAAAAAGCGTTTGTAAAATAACGCAACGAAAAACCTAATTAAAGGTTAAAAACCTTAAACCTTGAACCGGCCTTAAAAACCTTAAACCGGCCACTTTTGGACACAAATTTTTTCAGTTGTTATACATTATTTAACGACTACGAATTGACCCGTTAATCGATTGAAAACCCGTTAAGTGGCAAGTGTTTGAAAAATTTAGTAACCGGTTAACGGCGCATCCTGTGTATTTATATTTATTATTATTATATTATATTTATATTCATCTTTATATTTATGATCGTATGTATTATTGTATATATATTTATATTCGACCTTATTTTTGATATCAACCTAATATTTATTAATCTTTATCTGACAGTCCAGTTATATTACAAGGGACCCAAAGTAAGGGCCACCTTTTGCGCTTTTCAATAGTGCCAAACATGGCCCTTTCTTTGGCTAGCCCTTACTTTGAGAAATCGGATTTTTGTCTGGTAGTATGATAGCTTAACATAGCAATAATTTTCTTTGGTTAAAAATGACCAAATTTAATTTGATTTTGAAACATTCTATCAATTTAAAAATGTAATGTACATCTTTTCTCATCTTTTCGAAATAATTTCTCATGTTTTCACGGACCACAGCGTTCTATAATATTGTTTGACGCATTTTTCAATTTTGCCCCGGGGTTGGATCTTACTACGGACTTCAATCTTTTCTTTTAGTGCGAGGCCACCTTGTGGGCGGAGTTAGACAATTTTTCTTGTAAATCATTTAATAAATATTACAATTGTTGTACATTGTATATCGTTTGAGGTGGAACAAAAATTAGCAGGTTTCAATGATAATATTGCAGTGATTTTCAAACCCGAAAAAAAATAATGTTACCACTTTTTGGTAACGTTGCTTGACAGCGCCTCTGAGGCCTATGTGGCCTGTCATTGGTCTTTTTTGAGCACGCTCGGTCATTTCCTTCTTTTAAAATATTTTTGCATTACAGTCCTCCCCCTCTTTAGTGACGCACTTAAGGAAAAATATGCATTTCCGGTAAAAATTGTTTTCGCGTTTTAAAATCAGGACGATACTCAGTTTATGACGCTTAAATGACGTTCTGATAAGGATTCATTCGGGGCCTTTTTGCAAATTTCTTTCTTTTTAATTATTTTGCTTTGAGTTTACTTTTCAAGCTTTTTCCATTATTTTCTGTCGTTTTTTTTATTTCATTTTTTTTTATTCAGTATGTTATACTTCGATTTTGTTTTTTCTACTTTCGGTTCTTTTCTACTTTGTTTTTGCTCCAAACTAGTGTATTGTTCTTAAGTATGTCTTTAGTTTCAAAATTGTTACAAACTATGCGATGCAGGGGACGTTTACTGTAGTAGAACTTGCGTAGATACATATTCGGCTTGCGAAGACAACTGCCCATGTAATGCGGCGTGCCCGGATGGATGTCCGTGTCCGTTCGAGTCGACCTACTGTAATAAGTGTGAAACTGCCGAATGTCTTGAATTCGCCAAAATTGTTAACAATAAAATGGANCATCATGAAAATTTTCCAGTAAAGAACCGGTACCTAAAAACGATACCAGTCGAACCATGTTTCAAATCTTGTTCAAAATATTTAACCAACGCGTCAAATTCTTTATCCTCTGTTACGTACATTTTTAATTTCTCATAGAATTTCAAATAAAACATTATTACATTTCTAAAGTGGTCGGTATGGAGTAAAGAGGTCCTACAGAAAGAAGAGATCGGTATGGATTAGAGAGGTCGCTATGGAGTGAAGAGGACGCTATGGAGTAACGAAGTCAGGGCGAGCAAAGAGCATTTTAAGGAGGTCAGGCAAGAGCAATAATATAAAATTGAGTGAAAAGCGAATATTACTCACAAAAACAATTCGTTATGTCAATTTCTGATCAAGTCGCTTCTGACTTTGTTATCAAAAAACTGCTTTTATTACCCTCTAAAAAAAATTCTTTCACATTAAATACTCTTTAAAAAAGTTTCGTAAAAATGTCTGAATTATTCCGGGAAGAACTGGAAAAAACGATGAATAAATGGTCAATGAAGCTGAGTTTCCGAAATTATTTTCGCGCTCGCGCTGAACGATTAGAAAAATTAGAATAAATAATAGACGATAATTTAAATAATTTGGGGCAGACTTTTTTAACTGTACATAATACAATTTCTGCAACAGTACGTGAAAATTCGTTACAAGCAATTTATCAAGGTGCCTCAGAAAATACTACATTCACTAATTTTCTAATTTATCATGTTGCAGACAATTACATGACTGCCGAAGATGCTCAAATACGAGCTAAAGTTCGTTTTAATTATTGAATTTATACAATAAACAAAAAATCAATACTTGGATAGTGTTTCAATATCATGAGAAACAAAAAAATACAGTCTAGGGCATTTATTTTTGACCCGTTTTTAGATGCAAATAGAGTCCTGATTAAAATGATTAAAAACACAACCGCCCCCGGCTCCGCCATACTTGAACTTCAGGTTTTTTCTACATTTTTAACCCCTGGTGCTAGAGAGCAAGTTCATTTGAGTTTATGACCTTGACCCATAAACTCAAATTACCCTGCCCTCTAGCGCTAGTCGCTTTCGTATGTGGTTTGCTTATACTACTCAAGATTACTCTTATTTAGTGACACCAAGACCAGAGCCGAGCTGGTAGGATCTTTGCCTAGCATACTGTCGTGCGTTCCTTGTTGTAAGCCGAGACTCCGTACAGTCAAAGTTGTTTTGCTGCTGTATGACGCTCAAAAAGTTATTCACATAACGGTTCAAAGTTCGTCGCAGAAAAAAATTCTAGGGACTGTAAATAATTAATGACAATATAATTAAGATCACTTGTTACAAAAAACCCTGATGAATGACCTAGATATGAATGTTGGGGACTATATGGGAAATATTGCGTCTCATCTGCGTGATGGGAAAAGGAAAACGGAACGATATGATCCGCAAGGTAGAGAAAATAAACAAAGAAAACAAGAAAATCGTGAATATAGTAGAATGCGATCGGAAACGGATCCCAATTTCCGCTCATGTCGCAATCTAAACCGACCAGAGTTAAAATGTGAAAATTCGATTTGTCCGCCTGGATTCCCCGTATGGGATTGTTCCTTCCCTGACCGGAGTAAAAAGGCAACGGCAAAATTGTTTTTTGAAAGATAAACCAAACAGTTGTATATAATTTTGAACTTTTTTTTAATAATATAACTAAATATATAGCTAATTTCCTTCCGCATTAATTATTACTTTTCTTTTTTTCTACACTTAACGCAATCAAAAATTGCGAACGAGATTTGAAAACCTTCGCTCTTCTTAATGACCCATCGCCAGCTGAAGATGTAGTCAACGCTACGAGCAGAATAATTACAATTTTGTGCTCCGCTAACCGCAGCCAATGGAGCTGCAATCGGCAGTACCGATACTACTTGACATCAGTTGCAGGTAAGCTTTTCCGACGAAAAAAGTGTTTTCTCAATATACTAGGGTTATTCAGATAATTTTTGATGCTCTGTAAATCAAATTTTTAGTTGATCGGCAAGAGTGTGAAGTTGCGTTCTTTTATTTCAGCAAATTAGCGTGCCACAAACGACCAAGATGTTGAACAAATCAAGCAGTCAAGTGATAACAAATCAAATATTTTATTTTTCTTTCTTTTTTATTTTTTTATTTTTACAGTTGACCACTGTAATGTGATATCAGTCAATAAAATATAATTATAAATTTTCTAGTTTTCTTTAAACACATGCACAAATTGAAAAATATAAAAATGCAGTTTTTATAAGACTCTTATTTCTATTCTTGTCTCATCCTAAGATCAGGTACGTTCTTAACGGATACACAGTTTAAATGAGATATCGCATCAAATTTTGATACCACGTTATTGTTTCTCTCGCCGGTAAAAAGTGGCAAATTTAAAATGTTTTTTTCATTTGAACGTTGTATCTTTTAAGAACGTACCTGAATTCGTTCATTAAAGTTTCGATTGCACCCGTATTTTGGCGAATTGCCAGGATGTGGTTTTGCATTTTGACGTCGATTTCTATCATGGATCCCATTATTGTATGTCGACGTTCCAATAGCGGCAACGCTTGCTAAAAAATAATATTACTTTGAATGTGAATAATTTTAAAAGTTAAATTATAAAACTAAAATTCTCTTTTATAAATATAATTCTTTTTTATAATTCTCTTTTATTTACCTGCAAATCGTTGGTTTCCATAATCAGGCTTGTTAATTGATGAGCTTCTATGCGCATCAGGGCTTTCTGGGCTGCCCCATATCCCAGCTGCCAGGCAATTGACATATTTTTGTTGGCCAGTTCTAAAATTGCTTCCCACGTGTTTTCCATGTTTTTTATTTCGTACTCTATTTACTTCAATTTTTTAGGTCTACTTTTTTACTGTTACAATTTTTTAAGATTAAGTTACAATTAATTACCAATTTATATTAATGTGATAACGTTCTTAACAAAAAGATTTAACAATTAATCTTTTTGACAGGTAAAAATTACTCCCGAAAAGTGTATTCCCGGGAGTGTAGGTCTAATCGGTGAAAGTTTTGTCTCTGATTGACACCTCATTAGTAACTTATATGATGTTATCAAAATAACAGGCAATTAGAATTTAATAAAAATATGGTAACATGTTTTAACGATTAAATCAGCCCCAAAATTATACTCCCATGAGGCTCATTATATTCATATAAAACGCTAAAATAATTTCATAATTTTAAACAAAGATTATCCAAGATTATCAGTCCAAAGATGGTAAGATTTTCCGCTTAAATTACTAGTTCCCCACAAACCGTTTTTGTTGAAAGTTTTTTAAAAAATAATTTCAATTTAACCCGTCAGTGTTATTTTAATTTTAACCGGGACAGTTTTTTCATGTTTTTGTAGGTAAGAATTGTTATCAATACGGTCTACTTTTACCGAAACTCTACACTGCGAGCTGTTCATGCCTATATAAATGGGGTCGACAAAGCTGACAACAGTTACATATCAGGTAAAAGTTAAGAGATAAAAAATTGAATGAAAAACCGGAAATTAATATTTGTTCTTTAGCTGTCGTGACTTTTCACGTTTTTCGGTAAAGACCACATTTTGTTTTTGTTTTTTTGTTAAAATCTTTCCCTTATTAGTGGACTTTATCTAATTGAAACCCAGGAAGGTCAGATGTCGATTCAGACATTTATGGAAAAGATATACAAGTACACAGAGGTTGACGCACTATTCGAAGATGAAGTGGTCAATGGCTCCCGCAAAGCAATAATTTTGTTTTTTTTTGTGGCACTCTCTGCGTTGTTATCTGGCCAAAATTGTTCTCGTTCCTTTACCTACCCGGAATTTTTTGGGCAAAAATTTTGACCAGATAACGGCACAAGTGGTGTTTTATCATTTTATTATTATTTTGGATGTTTTTGAATTATTATTCAACTTTTTGTTGTAAAATTGGGTTAACATTCCAATTAGATTCAGAGATGACGACTACTATAAATGCGTATATTAACCGAATTACCTGTTACCCATCGTCCGATGGGGTAAGCACTATATTACATGCGTGTTTTATGTACTTAAGGACCGTATTTTTTTGACATAACTTATTATTAAGTCCACACCATACATAATACTTAATGTTTGCCAACAGAATACTCGAAATCCTGTTCAAATTACAGGTAAACCATTTCTGACTCATATGAAGGTAATAAAATCATTTTAACCCTTAACACTTCCGTATTAAAATGAAATGTACCCCATTTTTCATCAAAATAAGGGGTATATTTCATTTTACTATTTGATCTATTTTTCCATAAAAATGAAATGTACCCCTTTTTTAATTAAAATTAATTTCTATATTACATTGATCTAAAATTTATAAAATTCTTTGTTATTAATTTTAAGGAGTACGCCTTAGCCCAAGCTAAGGGCCACCCATGTCAAATAGAGGTTGGATGTATGAATGAGAGAGGACAATACTCTTTTGGACAACAACATCAACCACCACCAGAACGTTCACAAAGTATGAATGACATCGTATAAAACTCTGTTAAAAGTATATTTAGGCGTATAAGTGGCTGTATTATCACGAAAAACGCATGTCTAGTGTTTCCCATCTTCTCTTCATTGTTATAAAATCAAAAAAACTCGAATAAACTTTCATGTTGTCTCAACCGCTGTTTCCATAAAAAATTACATTTTTCATCTTCCAAGTTTAAAACTTATTTTTTAAGCGGATGGAGAAGGGGATTTTATTGATTTGCTTATTGACCGCATACAATTAAACTTTAAAAGGTTACTCATCAGGGGCACATTTCATTTTTATATCCTAACCCTTGTTCTATTTAAATGAAATACAAAAAATGGCGATATATTTCATTTTTATTTTAACACCAAGTAAGGACACGACAAGTAAGGTAGCTTGACGCCAAGTTCAAAAAAAAAATTTTTTTTGAAGATTATAAATTGATAATTTATTTTTAAGAGCAAAATTTGGTTGACTTTAGTAATAAGGTGGTTGTGGGGGGATTCGAACCTACGACCCGCCAATCCATTTCCGCCCACAATCCCCCCGCAACCTTTATACTACTCTGGTGGTATGCGACAAGCGCTATCGGTCGAGTTACTGAATGTCAGGGTTGTAAATTTGGGCAAATTTTACGTTGGGTTGGGGCAAAATTAAAATTTTACGTTGGGTTGGGGCAGAACTCCAAAATCGCTCTTGGGCCGTTAGGGAATTTTTCCAAAATCATTCAAAACACTTTTTTTATTTCATTTTTTAAATTATGCACAAATTGACTCCTGGGGGTTTGAGTGAATAAATTGTACACTACCACAAAAAAAAAGTTATGTCGGACTGATGATGGAATAAAATGATTCTTGTGAAAAACGCCCCTACGCCCTAACCCAACGCTCTTACGGCATAGGGGCGATCGAATTATTCGTAGGGTTGGGGAAAGGGCAACATTAAAATTTGCGCTGGGTTGGGGGCCCCAACCCAAATTTGTTAACTCTGCTGAATGTGTTACCTACGTACATATTTATAAATTTATTTATTGTATTTATTTATAAATTATAATCTTATTCTATTGAAGTTCGTTGTAACTTACTAAGTTACTAACTTAGAGTCGCTAAAGAAAAACTTATGGTATGCGAAGTCTTAATAAGTACCACCTGAATTTGGATGTTTTATAAAATCTTCAACGTTTTCCCGGAGAGGNGATAAATGAGTAAGCGTCCGATAAATGAGCGTCCGATAAATGGTGAAGGACTGTACCGTCCTGATTTTTAGTTTCGTTATGAACTAGCGATTTATCGGTATATGCCGTCATTTTGTGTGGGATTATCTCTTGCTCACAACAATACCAAAAATCTTCTCGGTACTACCTTTTTGAAATAAAACTTTTTGTTCGAAAAAATCTGTTTCATATGCATTTTCATATGCAAATTGTTATTTAAAATGCCAATTGTTATTTCAGATGGGTAGTGCGTAGGTTGCCCACATAGACTATTTTGAAAATAACAATCTCCGTAAAGGCGTGCCCATTTGACTCAAATTTAGCGGTCTCGCCAATTTTTTCGCTTAGAATCCGACTATGGGTTTTATTTTGATGGGTCGGATTTGGAATGTGGGCTTTCAAGGGATTTTCAACTAGTGCGTAGGCGTAAATGCTTCAAAAATTAAGAGTTAAAAAGTGTTATTTCAAATGCAAATTGTTATTTCATTTTCCAACTGTTATTTCAAATGGTTAGGTGCTGTATTTGTTTATAACAGTTTACATTAATTATTAAATATTTTTTGCTACTCCACTCGAACTGTATTTTCTTAAGATGACATTTATGACATCACACTAATGCCTCTGATTCACCTAATGAATACAATGTTGGAAAAGGATGTCCAAAAACGGTGCACAGCCGTTGACATCTTGGATGCTGAAATTTTTGCGGATTCACGAGAGAGTTCGGCTGCTTCAACCAAATCCGCATCACGATCCCGGCCGGATTCGGGAAAAAGTTCGCAAATTAGTCGAACCAGTGAGCCGCTCGAATGGTTTGACGAAACGGTCAGAAATCTAAATACAATCAAGGCGAAAACATATCACTGGTCTTCGTCGCGCAATGAGGACAGCATGAGTGGGGCTATAAGGTGAACAAACATGCTGTATATATGATATAACTTTTCCTTTTATATGAACATTTCACAATGTGAAATTCACATGATATTTTCGTGATCACACATTTAACACATCGCATTGGATTTTTGACACCATATGACCCCAGCCTCAGTGAAATTATTGAGCCAATAGATGAAATCGTGCCCGAAGAGATACAAGAATTTGAACAAGTTATCGATTCCATCAATTCGGACTCCAGTTCATCTGACGATGAATCAACTTATTCTAGGTTTCTCTCTCATAATTCATTTAACAAATTCTGGACCCGCCTTGTACCGGTCTTGTAAAAATATTTTCAAAAAGCGTTGAATCGGACCCTTAGTCCATTACAAATTAAATGCAGTGGTCGCTTTAATGGTTATGGTTCCGGAACTTCCGGTCTCAAATTTTCAAAAAAATTATCTTCAAGATTTTCTCATTCCATGCAAAAAAAACGTTTGTAAATAACCATCTTGGTTTTCCCACAATGTTCGTTTCAAAAAAGTAATTTTGTTTCGGGCTAAAAAAGGCGACCAGTATCTTATGTCATAACGCGACAAACTAGAGAAGACATGATTGATCCCCACTTAATAAGCTAGCTTAAATAAGTTCATACAATAGTGAAAATTAGATAGAAAATTACAGAATTGTGGAGCCGGGTTAAACAAAGCTTTTGAATGACACACATTTTAAGTCTTGAGAGTCACTAAAAGGTTTAGGGTGGTGTACGTGTTTTGCTGTTTGGTTTCCGCACTATCAATTGGCGCACCAGTTTTTATGGTTCATTTCAAATAGTTTTTACACTTGTTCTAAAAAACGCCAATCCCTATATATAGATTACTAATATAGAAATATAACATTATCCAATCAGTATCAATATATCGTGTCAACCGAAAGTTGCTATTTTTAGCGAATTCGACTAAAATGTATTATATATGAAATGTGGCATATTCGCATGGTCACATTTACTATGGTAACTTTTAGCAATTTTAGCTCGATATCATCATCGGAGGATGAAGTTATCAAAGAGGCTCGATTAGTTTTATCAGATAGCATAAATTCAAAATTGTACAAAGAGAATGACTTACGCGAAAATCCACGCCCAATGCGAAATTCAACAAAAAATAATATCAAATTGGAACGACCGGCGGTGCTTAAAGACACAAATACGATTGGCAACAAGATTGTCAATAACCGTATTGAACGGTTACAAAGCAAATGTGTCGAAATACTGGGCGATGTCAATTTTAAACACGTTCATAGGTATATTATTCATTTACGCTTGAAATTACGACAAAAAATCGACTCGACTCGGCTCCAGTACGGGTCGAAGGTTTTTCAAGGGGTTCCAACTCGGGATAACTACGGTGGTCTGTAACTGAATTATATGCCACTAACTAACAATGGATTTAAAATAGCATGGACCATGCTGCATGGTTGAAAACTTTTTTACGAGTCATCCAGATTCTCAATGAACGGCATGAAATAAAGTTTAAACGTCGTTAAAAAATTCTTATTTCACTGGAAAAATCAATGAATTTTATGCCTGATTTTCAAACTAATTCAAAATCTCAAAAGAAATTATTCCATCGGAATATTGTTTTATTACATATGTACGTTTTATTTTAAATTTTAGATTTCTTCGTCGAATTTATATATCGGGTCGTTCCGGAGATCCAAGCGTAATGGAAGAACTAAAAGAACTGGTTGGACCTCAACTGGCTAGCCAGTGTATGATAGTGGAGGAATTGATTATGGTAGAAGAACAGGCTAGATCCTAACCAACCATTAAAGAATGACGTTCTACTATTGCTAGTACCGATTCAATTCGGAAGAAACTAAACCGTACCACTTTTGCCAAATAGTTTCTGAACTTTGGACCCCTCTTTGTGCATTATATTTGTTGCTGAAAGAGATTGAACGAATAGAGCTGTACACAATGCTTTCGTTTGCATTTCATGAAACAGATTTGTTTTTTGTTCATGTTCTTTTTTTTCCAAATTGTGCTTTCTTCCTGAATTTTATTTTTTCAAAATAAACGATTATTTTCCTACTTATAAATCCGAAGTGTTTTCACAACGCATGCCAAAATTCACTTGTCGTTTAATATTGACGTCATGCTGGGAAGTTCATCTGTAATAATGTCGATTTTTGTTTTTATCTTCTTTCGACATCTAAATAACAGTTGAAATTTTGATTGCGTCTTTGTTGTCAAAACAATTCGTGTTTAGTTGTTATCCAGAATTTGCAAAGTTATGTGCATGTCGTATTTATTGCTAGCCTGTAAATCATGAGGTTACGCCCAGATGGCGGCATTTTGATTTTTCTAGAGTGTACATAAACGCTGATTTTTCCCTAGTAATGTTTTGTAGACGGGCCCAGTGGGAACCACTCGTTGTTTATTCCCCGTAAACCGTAAGTTATGGTCCATAAATCATTCATAAGACCTAAATTGCTGGGAAAAAAAGTTCAAAAAAACATGTTTTTTATTTACAAAAAGGTTTTCTTGTAAATTTATTTATTACCGTTATGTTTAATGCATGCTTATACAGTATATCCTCTTTCCGAACACGTCTTCCGATTTTGTCCCTATTAAGCTTTTTTTCCAAAACGGTCCTTTAATTTTTGTGGCCCTATATGATTAAAAATAAATTTTGTAAAATTATAGAACTTGAAAAGTTAGTAAAAAAAGTGGAAAAATTAACTTCTCAAAATGTCTGTAGTGAGCTCTAGAATTTTTTGGCACACACACAGTGATTTTGGGAATTTTATTTTTCCACATTTTCCACTAACTTTTGAAGTTCTATAATTTTGCAAAATTTGTTTCTAGTTAAATTTGCCCACAAAAATTAAAGGTCCCTTTTTATGAAAAAATCTTAATAGGGACAAAATCGGAAGACGTATTCGGAAAGAGGATATAGATTATAGAAAATAAACTGCGGAGAGTGTGTATATTGAAAACCACCTAATCTTCCCAGATAGTCTTTTTTTATTAGGAATAAGCATACGAGATTAAAAGTTAATTGTTAAATCCGTAGTTTGAAAAACATCCCTCTTAGTACTCAATTTTACTCACATTTTG
>SCLG01000559.1:54998-68837 GCA_004367875.1 Oikopleura albicans | reverse complement strand
TGTTATAAAGATTTTGCTTCATCAGCCATAATATTGCATCAAGCGTTTAAATCTATTTTTAGCCCCAGGTTTGATTTGAAATTTGTCGCTTTTGGTTGGAGACCTGTTTGACTTGGTTGGATTTTTGTGTCGTTTGATTTGAGATTTGTGGTGTTTGGTTGCTAGTCTGCTTTACTTGATTTGAGACCTGCTTGACTTGGTTACTTACCTGGGGTTTTTGATTGGTAACTTGCGCTTTTTGGTTCGAAATTTGCGTTTTTTGGTTTGAAATTTGCGGCGTTTGATTTGAAATTTGGTTATTTTGGTTTGAAATTTGATTATTCTGGTTTGAAATTTGATTATTCTGGTTTGAAATTTGATTTTGCTGACTTGATGTTTGTTCCGTCACCTCATTTGTGCCCGACTGGCCAGATGTCATATCTGTTCGAACTCTTTCTGAATTTACGCGATTTTTACGCTCTGGCACCAAGTTTGGTGTTGATTTTGATGGTGCGGTTGTTAGTTTCGCTCTAGTTGTGGTTCGTCGTTGTCCGCGTCTCCGGGTGGTTAGTTTCACCGTTGGACTAGTGCGTTTAGTGGTCGTAGTATTGGTTGTAGTTGTACTAGTACTTGTCGTAGTGGTTGTTGTCGATGTTGTTGTTGAAGTGCTTGTTGTAAACAAGGTTGTTCTGGTTGTTGATGTCGTGGTGGAAGTTGTTGTCGATGTGGTTGTTGTTGATGTTGTTG
Source organism: Oikopleura albicans (assembly GCA_004367875.1). NCBI lineage: Eukaryota > Metazoa > Chordata > Appendicularia > Copelata > Oikopleuridae > Oikopleura > Oikopleura albicans. The sequence goes on along the minus strand of SCLG01000559.1, from coordinate 68,111 downwards.
TTGTTGATGTGGTTGTTGTTGATGTGGTTGTTGTTGTTGATGTGGTCGTTGTTGTCGTTGTTGTTGTTGTTGACGTTGTTGTTGTTGTACTTGTGGTTGTTGATGTGGTCGTAGAAGTTGTTGTTGTAGTACTTGTTGTAGATGTCGTTGTTGTTGGGTTGGTCGTGTAGCCCAAAGTTGTATAATCAACCGTAAAAATATCATTGATAGCCGTCGTGGTAAAATCATTCAGTGTGGTCCACGCCGCGGTTGACCAGTCCTGCGTTACCGGTTCGGTCGTTATGAATTCCGTCGATGGCGGTTCAGACGGCACCGTAAAGACTAAATCAAAGGGTCGTCTTTCTTCATTATCATTATTTTCGGCCTGTTGTCGCGCTGCCTGGCGATCTTTTTTCTTTTGCTCCTTCTTTTCAAGCCGCTCAGCAAGCCGTTGCTCTTCCTGAGTCAATGCCTGACGTCTGGAGAGCTCTTTGGGTCGCCGTCTGAATGGACGCTGACTGAGCACGCCGGCGATAAAAATCAAAAAATACGGTTTCATTTTTTTTTATGTTTTTAAGTGACGTTGTTCTGATTGATCAACGTTGAATGTGCTGTTTTTTGAATCGCCAAATCATTTTTATGACCAGAATAAACTCTCTAGCTCCCGTTTAGTTACAAAATAAGTTCTATAATAATGTAGCAACCCTCCCCCAAAATAGTTGCTATATTTAGCTGAAGTCCAACGGAACCATTTATATAATAGTCCGAAATATGATATTTGTTCTAATAGGTATTTTGTAAAAAGATTGGGCCAGAAATCAAAACTACAGAGCTACATCCATAGATGATTCGTAAAAAAAATATACTCCATGTAATATTAGTTAAATTTACTTTCAAACCTTTGGATATGTGTTAAATTTCATCAAAGTTTAGCAAACACAGCTGGTTTGGAAACGCAGTGGTAAAATTAGAACCTTAAGGACCTTAAGGACCTTAAAAACCTTAAGGACCTTAAGAACCTTAAGAACCTTAAGAACCTTAAGGACCTAACTAAGAGTTAAATTTTGGCAAAAATTAGTTTTGTTACACGTATTTGGTACATATTACATATTATTGTATTACATATTATTGATATGTATAATTAAATTATCATAAATTGTCATTATTGGGTGTGACGTTTTTCAATCTTGCTAGTAGTATCCTGGCGCATATTTTTTGGGGCCAACCCGTTTTTTACGACCCAACATTTACGACCTTCCGGTTCTTTTATATTTTTTTATAAAACTAAGCTAAAAATGCAGGAAATCGTTCACATTCAAGTCGGTCAATGCGATCNCATTTTGCGAATTTTATGAGTTTTCCGCACGCCTACGCAATGAATTGCGCAATTATTGCGCAATTTTTTTCATAATTTTACTTTCCGCCTACGCCCTGCGCAGTTATGTTGCCGTTTTTTGAAAATACTTCGGCAACATAACTGCGCAAGTGGTGTATTCGTATTTGGGGGTTGATAAAAAAAATTTCAAAACGTCGAAAATAATATTTTTTACCCCTGATTATGCCCAAAAAAGTTTGAAGCAGATTCGTTTTTTCACATTCCTTATGCAAAGCATATTCGTCGGTTCGATTACGGGTAAGTTCCGGCCATTTATGACCACTAAAAAAACCGGAAATAGAAAATTTTATCTGATATGAGTGTCCAAGAACACTGTGCTTAGAGGCTTGTAGGGCCCTCCTGTTCGTTGAAGTTTGATCTAAGTGGAATAACAATTTAATTACACCAAATAACCCGTTATGTTAACACCAAACGCTGAAAACTGTTAACATAATGAAATTTTGTTAACATAATGAAATTTTGTTAACATAATGAAATTTTGTTAACATAATGGAATTTTGTTAACATAATGGAATTTTGTTAACATAATGGAATTTTGTTAACATAATGGGGCATTTGGATAAATAATTGGAAATCGAAGTTAATCAAATCCCAAAAAGTGTTAACATAACGGAATTTTGATTATAATGAGTGTTAACATAAAGTGTTATGTGGTGTATAACATGCTAATCCGTTTCAGCCAATATCCTCATCCGTCGTGGAATGCCACACTCAATGGCGAAAAAGTAAATAAACGGTTGCATTGTTTTCCGGCTTCAAGCTATAATATAGGAAAATCAGTTAGAATTTGCGCATTTTTGCTTTGTATACAAGGAATTGTTTAATAACTCTAAATTAAATTTTAATTAAAAAAATTGAATTAAATTTTAAACTAAAGTTCAAAATGAGTAAATTAGATTATAAAATAAATAAATTAAACTTTAAAATGAACAAAATAACTTTTAATTAAAGAAATAAGTTTTAATTGAAAAACATTATGTTTTTTAACTGTTGAAGGTACAATAGGCACAGAGGATTGTTTAAATTGTAAACAATTGTTCCCTATCATTAATTTCTCTTATCGGCCAATTCAGAGAAAACTTTGAAAATAAATTTAAATATTTTTCCTAAAAAAAGCCAATTGACATGAATCTCGTCACACCTGAATTAAAAAGGGCCGATCGAAACTTGACAAACAACAGACTTTAGATAATTTACTTTAGTTTTAGGCTTATTGCGACTACGATACTTCGGATGGTTCAACGTACCAAAAAACATCACACGGTTGTCTCAAAGGATACCGAAAAGAAGATGTCGAAGTGTATAATAGTTTTAAATATGCTAGCTTTGGGCAATTTCAATATTCAACAATGGCAAAGTCGGACGATCTTATCGAAACCGACAAACCAAGATTAAATTGTCCGAATAGTAAACAAGTCNCATTAGTTGTATTGTTTTTGAGGTTCATAGTTTTGTAGCGTTATAGACATACGACCGGAACTAGTTTGCGAACCAACTGAACGCGCAACTGTCGGAGATTAAAATGATATCAATAGACCCGGATTTTACTGCTTTGCAGCGCATATTTTTTAGACAAAGGAGAGGTTTCTTAATTAATTTCACCAAGTTGCTTGCGAGGGCCATCCACTGGGCGAAGTGGGAAAAGTGAATGAATTATTGTGAATAATAATATAGTAGGAAAATCAGTTAAAACTTGCGCATCTTTGCTTTGTATACAAGGAATTGTTTAATAACTTTAAATTAAATTTTAATAAAAAAAAATTGAATTAAATTTTAAACTAAATTTCAAAATGAATAAATTAGCTTATAAAATAAATAAATTAAACTTTAAACTGAACAAAATAACTTTTAATTAAAGAAATAAGTTTTAATTGAAAAACATTATGTTTTTTAACTGTTGAAGGTACAATGGGCACAGAGGATTGTTTAAATTTGAATCTGGTAATTCCTGGTTCTTTGGGAAAATTACAAAAATCAGGACAAAAGCTTCCGGTTCTTGTTTGGCTACATGGAGGGTACTATACTTTCGGAACTTCTTCTGGAAGTGGTATTTCTGACACATTCTGGTATGATGGACTCCAAATGAGTTCTTACGGGGAATTTATTTACGTATCAGTTAATTATCGACTGTCCTCGTTTGGTTTTTTGTCCACTGAAGACGACAATGCTCCTGGAAATTATGCGATCGACGATATCCAAAAAGCAATAAATTGGGTCATTGATAACGCTGATGCAATTGGCGCAGATACAAGGTTAGTATTAACGCGCGCGACTAGTTGTGTTTCTAGTCGATTGCTATTCGAGTCGTTAATATTCGCTTCTCTATCGGGGGCGCATAGCTTAGTTGGTTAAAGCGATCGGTCAATCTGCAGAGCGGCGCGAGAGACAGTGGTTCGAGACCACTTGCGCTCAAAACATTTTCGGAAGTGTTCTCTTACAAATCTCGTGCCTGTAATTAGTTTAACTCAAATATGCGTATGTACTCAAATTTTTATTTTGTGATTTAATTGGTCCCATTTTTTACTATTTTTTTGTAATTTTTTTTTTTGGTTTCGACAAACACCGTTATCATCAAAAAAATCTAAAATCGTATCATAGTCGTATAACTGTTATGGGCCAATCAGCTGGCTCAGCACTCGCTTACTATATCGGAATTACACCACAAATGAAGGGCAAAATTTTCAATGTGATATCACTCTCTGGAACGCCATACAACTATTGGGGCCATTGGGACAAAACAAACGCGGTCAAAAATGCACGAGAACTGGCCTCGGGCGTTCATTGTAATTATCCTAAACTAGATGAGTTGGTTGAATGCCTCCGACAGGTACCGCCAGAGCATTTAACAATTTTGCGCAGTTATGTTAATGGAACATGGCGGCCGATTATGGATGATGTTTATCTTCCACATCCAATTGATGAAATGCTCGAACAAAGTCATCATTTTAATTTGTTTGTTTCAGACGTTGTCGACGACGGGAAAGGGACATTTTACCTACTTTTATATTTCGGCGGTAGACTTGAATTTTAAATACCATTCACTTAATTTAGTTTTAAGGATTTTTTGTTTGCTCTCTAGCGCCTTAACTAGGTCATGTTTCATTATTTGACTCGGTGGGATATGACCTAGTTAAGGCGCTAGAGAGCAAACATAAAATCCTTCAAACAGGGGACAAAATGAGCAAAATCTTTAAAGTCTTTTTATAGTATAGGGAAAATATTGTTTTTACTCTTAAGAACTTGCAAATTATGATACTCAGAAAGTAAACAAATCGTATAAAGGGTCATTTTTAACGCCGTACTTTCGACAAATTTGCACCATGAAAATTCCTTTCAAAGATTTTACCTTCCAACATTCGACAAAGAAACAAATAAGAACAAAATTCCCGAAGATATTTTCAGGGAACATATTAGAACCATAACCGTGCCCTCGATTGATGAATTTGGAAAAATGAGTTTTTTGGAAGAAGTCGTTTTTCATGAGAACTTTCCCTACCATAATTTAGAAAATTTTGATTGGACAAGTCTCGACGATTGGGAATTTGAAACTCGATTTATTGATACAGATACACAATACGAGGATGGGGCGTATAATGGAGTTTTAAAGTATAGCCAAGCCGGTGGAAATTCATTTTATTTTACCCTCGACGCGCCAAATTATTATGGGCCGAAGTGGCTTCGTTTTCAGCATTTCGATGATGTAGGCAACTGGTATGCTCGACTTATAAAAAATTTAGTTATGACTGAGTAAACATATACTTGTATACTATTTTTTTTATCAATTACGATATATATCTATATATTTCTTACTAGAATAATATACACTTATAAATGATAATATTATATAAATTATATATATTATATAAAACCATAACTGAAATGGAAATGTTGCACACTAAAACTATTCAAAAGTTAGTTAGTATGATATAGGAGGAGAGGAGGCAAGCCAATCAGAGCAAGGGTAAAAACCTACTCGCGCAAGACGACGCGATAGGGGTTCCACGCTTGACATGTTATTTTTTCAGAGATTAACTGGCCTATTCAAAAGTCATATAATTTTGCGTCATACATAATATCTATAAACTTTTGGGAACATGAAATTTTTGTATTTAATAATTTTAATACAAAAATAGTAGTGTACCAAAAATTTTGGACACTCGTGTTAAAAATCAAAAAATAGCCCTATAATAATGTACAAAATATCACCCCTAATAATTCATACCAAAAAAGTTTATTATTTCGGCTTTCCATTATTACAACATTTTGAGTGGGACGAGGAAGACGGAGAATGTACAGGCTATTGCTACTGGTTGCTACCGGACATTGATTTGTCGGAATATGCCATGCATTTACTAGGAAACATTGCGCATTCTGGCAATCCTAATCAACCTAACACTGTTCCGGAACATATAAATTTCGTAGATTAGGGTACGACACATTTCGCGCTCAGTTGAAAGAAAAAAAATTATACTTTATTAAAATAAATTCAATATTTGGCGCTAGAGCCTATAGACATGGTACAAATTACAAAATAAAGTTAAACGGTAATTTTGATGAAATTTTTTTGTAATAATTTATAATTTTCGTAAACTGTTACAAAATTTGTACACAAAATTTCAAATAATGGTCTTAATAAGAACTTATAATGATGTTTTCTGGCATAAGTTTAGCCTCATTATGTACTTGTGTGTATTTTTTTTATGCTTTGTTGTGTCAAACTATGGTAACCATCTCCGAAATAAAATTGCGGCCGTTCTCACCCTTTCATAGACTATAGTCCAACTTGGGAGCCTTTTAATATGAATAATCAACACAAGAATATCATTTCGATTCATACTCGGTTCTCTCCGCCGGATCCGGTGGAACACTTTAAAGTTGATGTTCCAGACGTCGTATATAGATGAGGGTGTTTTTGCCGGATTCGAGAACAATGGGTCGAACAATGACTAGCCTATTACACTGTTAGTTATGACAGGAATTTTTTCTGGACAATAGGTACTATGTTACTATTAAATAGGTACTATGCTACTTGTCAATCAACTTGTCAACTTGTCNTACATACAAACATTTTCCTTAAATCTTTTAAAAATATTGAGTGTTTTGTTTGAAATGCTCGATATGTTATAAATCTTGATACATTAGAAATCAATGATTTCAAATCATTAATCAAATTAATTGCGCAAAATTAGCAAAGGTTTAAACTAGCGGTGCCTATGATCTTTATTCATATAAGTGACTCATTGTAAGTAATTTTCTATTATAACTGATAGTGTAATAGGCTAGTCATTGTTCGACCCATTGTTCTCGAATCCGGCAAAAACACCCTCATCTATATACGACGTCCAGATTTTCGAAAAAATCATTTTTACGTAGCTCGACAACTCGTTCAGGATTTTGAGAATGACCGAAAACAACAATGCCAAGCACAAAATGTTTCCGAGAAACACATTAGCCAAAATAAATTTATTCAAGATAAAAAAATCGAATCGTTTCATTCTCTGCCTTCACCAGAAATGAGCAAGGTAATTTTCACATCAGCATAGTTGCGGCCTTTTTTCATAATTTAAGAGATATAACGTATTCGTCTTTTAATCTCTCTCCTAGCCAAATCCACGGGGTGTCCCAAACCACATAAAAGTATATAACTGTTTGTCCATACTTTGAGACACCGCGTGGATAAAGCTGGAAGAGAGATTAAAAAACAATACGTTACGATTTAAAAAGTGCATATTTTTAGGTGTTTTTTAAATAAGACTATATCACTTGAATTCAAACAGCATTGGAAATAATGTTGTTTCTGAATTATTGTGTAGCCCAAAATGGAAGACTATCTTTTAGTGATGGAAGACTATTTTTTTCGTGAAAAATGATAACTTTTGACGTTGATCGAGTAAAAAATTGTTCCCTATCATTAATTTCTCTTATCGGCCAATTCAGAGAAAACTTTGAAAACAACTTTAAGGGTGGTATGCTCGATTTGTTTACAAACATGCATGAAAAAGAAAACGTCGAAAAATCGAGCATACCATCCTTAAATATTTTTTCTAAAAAAGCCGATTGACATGAATCTCGTCAGACCTGAATTAAAAAGGGCCGATCGAAACTTGACAAACAACAGACTTTAGATAATTTACTTTAGTTTTAGGCTTATTGCGACTACGATACTTCGGATGGTTCAACGTACCGAAAAACATCACACGGTTGTCTCAAAGGATACCGAACAGACGATGTCGAAGTGTATAATAGTTTTAAATATGCTAGCTTTGGCCAATTTCAATATTCAACAATGGCAAAGTCGGACGATCTTATCGAAACCGACAAACCAAGATTAAATTGTCCGAATAGTAAACAAGTCGAAACTCAATCCGATGAGAATGANCTATTAATTAATTATTATTATTATTATTATTAATTAATTATTATTAAATAATAAAATTTAGAATTTAAATTTCGGGAGCTTAAGGCTTCACGGTAAAGTTTTCTGGTAAAAATCACTGTATAAGGTATACGACGTTATGCAATCAAAGATACGTATACTTCAATATTCATCAAAACAATTTACTACTTTTAGAAGGCGAAAATGATCAAAATGTGGTTGAATCGGATATCTTGAATGCCTTCCGATTTATTGTATGGAATATAGAATCACTTGGTATATCCATTGAGGACGTGACGGTTATTTCGGACGGAGTGGTTAATGAATCAATTTTCAAGCTTTTCTTCGATTTCAAAGATTTATCATCACTCGGAATTGGCATAACCAGTTTTTTCTTTCATCATCAAACCTTTTCAAACTTAGAAGTTCATTCTGAGACAACCAGTAAACTTTATGAGTCATTACTCGAGTCTACGAACTGTGAAAATTTTAACTGTCTAAGGCATACGAGCATTTCGAATCTGTTTCAGGTCCCACAAGGAACGGGTGAACTGAAAATTATTGTATACAGTCCATGCGCGCACAACGCGACACTTTCACTTGGTCAAAACCTGTCGCGTTGTGTGCGCCCTGTCGCGTTGTGCGCGCACTGTCGCGTTGTGTGCACAACAATCACTAACTCCCTTACAAGGTATAAAATAGTGTTTTTGGAGACGAATTTTTGGAGACAATATTATTTTTAGCCATCTGTCGTTTGGTAAACCTGGAAAGTTTTAACGTTAAACTCTTAAATTAATTTCCTCCGAAAGTCCCCGACGGGCCGACGGCTACCTTCACTGATGGCGATCAAAAAATCGAGAGCAAAAAAAAACTCTTAATTAAAAAAATCACCATTTAAAAAGTTTCTAAACTAAATTTACTTTTGCAACAAAAAAAGCTTTATTTTCGTAATGAATTATTTATACAAAATGGATTTTGTCACGAGAAAAAAAAGTGTCGCGTTGTGTGCACACTTTTCATTAAGCCAAAACCTTGGTTGTGCGCACTGTCGCGTTGTGCGCGCATGGACTGTACTAAGCATGTTTTCTGAATAGGAAATAATATTATAAATAAGTTAGGCACCATAACCTATTTTTAATTTTCGATTAAAATATCATCTCAAAAAGCTAAGTTCGTGTTAACCGACGACTTTCCAATACAACTGAATCGTCTCGAGCCTTTTCGCAGCAAATATAATTTCATATTTCTTCTCGACGAAGTACGTTTTGACCAAACTATTTTCGACTTTGACATATTACTGGACAACAGGAATTTCAAAAATAAAGTGGAAATAATTCTCGATTATTATTACCTGAAGAAACTACCGGGCGCTCTAGACAGCCAGTCACAAATTAATCAACGAGCTTTTTACGATTTTCAAGTTCGATCTACTGTCGGTTCCGTATTAAATGTAACACAGGGCTCATTTCTCATTGAACGGGAAAGTCATGGTGAAACTAATCTTGTTGATAAAATAGCTCTGCTTCAAGGTACAAGGTTCAGCAATTGGTAAAATTTATTTTTTTCATTTTTATTATTTATTCTCAAATTATTCGTCGACTTAATTTTCAATTTTTTTTTTCAACTTACTTTCCAAATTATTATTCGATTCTTATTCAGTTATTTTTCAAATTATTGTATAAAATTATTGTTTAAAATTATTGTTTAAAATTATTGCTTAAAATTATTGTTTAAAATTATTGTTTAAAATTATTGTTTAAAATTATTGTTTAAAATTATTTTTCAAATTATTTTCCAAATTAGTGTTTAAAATTATTTTCAAGTTATTTCATTTTTGATATACATGTATCATAAATAAATTTGAATCTTACGAGATCTACAAAATTACAGTTTTAAAACATATAGTTTGGACGAAAAGGAATGCATAAGATGGACGTCAAATGATGAGCTAAAACAGTCTTCCAACTGTAGTATTGAAGCAATCGAAATGTGGAACAGAGTGGTGCCCAATGTTGATTCTGGTTATGAATGTGAGGGGCCCGAAGAACCAGAATTCCGTCCAAGCATACTTACAGAAGACGGCACAATGATGACTGGTCGTCGTGTAAAAGAATTTGGTAGGCCAGGACTTGACATATTTTTTGGCGTTCCTTATGCCGAAAAACCGATTGGAGAAAATCGATTTCAGCGTCCAAGAAAAATTGCTAATGCACCAAAAACTGTTGATTGTGCTATGCAGAAAAAAGAATGTATTCGTACTTCACAGGAAGGATTTTTAGACTATTTTATGCTTGATATACACCACATAACCATGTCAGATAACACATTTTTTCCAAAAAAGGTGTTATTTCATATGCAAACTGTTATCCCACATGGTGTTATCTCACATGGTTATATGGTGTACATGTAAAGGACTTATGGACTGTATAATTTTTTGCTGTACAAGGTCGTCAATATGGCTTTGTGACGTTTTTCAGCTTTTAAGACGAGAAACCAAGGCACAATCTTATTAACTCTCCTTAGCCGACGCTGCGGCATAACCCCCCTTAGCCGAACTGACTATAAATAGGCAGTTCACGGAAATAATTATAACGCAAAAATTTATTTAATGATTGGCAAATTTTATTTGTTAGTTGCCACGTCTGATTCCTTATCTACATTATAAAAATAAAATTCAACATAAAAATATTTTTGTTATTAACTGCTAGGACGACCAATGAGCCAACCAGACTTTGAACCAATTGAAAATGCCCAGCAATTTTCAAGCTTCTCTAAAATTCAGATAAACAAGTGCTAAAATGTAAATTACATTGTAAATTACATTGTATATGATACTCAGCGACAGATTTTCACTTGGTCGTCTTAATTTTTTTTTTTTGATTTGTGTTTGGTATTTTTCTGGTAGGCAAAAGAAGTCAATTTTCACCACAAAATTTTTTTTTAAGAAATTGGACTTCTATTGTTAACGATTTCTCCCAGTTTCGTAAATTTATAAATTAATGTTTCATAACCAAAAAACGTAAGTTGAATGTGAGTTTATTATTTTTTTCCTCTGCTTTGCAAAATATCAACCCAATGTGGTTAAATTGAAGCCTAGAAAGGCAACTGACTATTTATAGTCATATCGGCTAAGGAGAGTTAAGATCATTGGCTGCTTTTATTTTACTGGACATTGTTACAACGGCATACATTAGGCGGCGTTAAAATGAAATCCTGTGTTAGGATGTTCCGTATACATCAGAGGATTGCTTATATCTGGACATTTGTGCACCAATTAGCTTAAACAAAGAAGAAGAAGAAAAATGGACAGTAGTGTATTTGTGCGATGGATATATATCGCTAAATGGAACTGCACAAAANAATTCAACATAAAAATATTTTTGTTATTAACTGCTAGGACGACCAATGAGCCAACCAGACTTTGAACCAATTGAAAATGCCCAGCAATTTTTAAGCTTCTCTAAAATTCACATAAACAAGTGCTAAAATGTAAATTATATGATACTCAGCGACAGATTTTCACTTGGTCGTCTTAATTTTTTTTGAATTGTGTTTGGTATTTTTTTGGTAGGCAAAAGAAGTCAATTCACCACAAATTTTTTTTTTAAGAAATTGGACTTCTATTGTTAACGATTTCTCCCAGTTTCGTAAAATTATAAATTTCATAACCAAAAAACGTAAGTTGAATGTGAGTTTATTATTGTTTTCCTCTGCTTTGCAAAATATCAACCCAATGTGGTTAAATTCAAGCCTAAAAAGGCAACTGACTATTTATAGTCAGATCGGCTAAGAAGAGTTAAGATCATTGGCTGCTTTGATTTTACAGGACATTGTTACAACGGCATACAGTAGGCGGCGTTAAAATGAAATCCTGTGTTAGGATGTTCCGTATACATCAGAGGATTGCTTATATCTGGACATTTGGGCACCAATTAGCGTAAACAAAGAAGAAGAAGAAAAATGGACAGTAGTGTATTTGTGCGATGGATATATATCCCTAAATGGAACTGCACAAAACACGGAAGCATTAAGTAAATGTCGCCACTGGATGGGTTATTTTGCCGAAGACCATGACATTATTTCGATTCATATTAATTATCGCCACGGTATCTTTGGTTTTGCCACAGATTTGGGGGAGTCGATTGAAACTAACAATGGCTTTTTTGACCAACAGATGGCATTAGAATGGATCTTTCGGAATATAGAACATCTCGGAGGGTCGAGAAATAAAATTACTTTTATGGGGCAAGGCGGGGCTCGTACTACTCCCATTAATAAGATTTTTTTTTGTTTTGACTTGGTTGTCAATATGGTTGTTTTCTTAGACTCACTATGCTTTTCAACTTGAAAATTATCAAGCCACAAACTTGGCTTTCGAAACAGTCGTCGTTTCTTGTATTTTAATTGACTTGATTGTTTAGGTTTAAAATTCAAGGGTGTTCTCACTTCAAAATTAATTGGCTTGGCTTGAAATAAAGCCAATCCAACTCGCAAAATATTTAAATTTTCCGCAACCCAACAAATCCAAACCTTCCGAGCCTTGGGTTGAGGGTTTGGCGCCGTAACCGCATTGTTCCAAGCAAAAACGTTTAGACCGGCACGAGTTTTGGCTTCTTCGGGCACGATTAACATGAAATTTCCATTTCCAAACGATCCCGTCGATGTGGGATATAGTATAAAGAGAAAACTCAATTGTGAAGATTCGCTTCGTGTATGCCTTCAAACGAAGTCAGTTGGTTTGTAATTATTTTTTTATTAAAAAGTATATTGTCAATCCATTATGTGAAGATTCCACTGCGTGAAAACATGAGAAGGAAGCCAATTTAGTTTTGTAGATTTTTGTTCTTTGTCACTTTTTAATTGGTGTGATTTTTCATTGTTTTTTTTTTGTTCAAAAATCACACGGTTTCCGCGGCCAAAAATCAACCGTTTTCCGCGGCCATTTTAATGTAATTTGGTAGTCAGACATCAAATTTTCAGATGAAATACTAAAAGCAAGCATGAATAATGGAAATTGGCCTTTTGGTATTGTCAAAACTAGCCAAATTGATTTCGAATGGAATGAGCTCAACAATCTAGACATGCTTTTGGGTTTTAATACAGGCGATGCGTTCCAATGGACTCTGGATCAATATTCCTGGATTAACAAGTATAATCTGCTGAATTATCATGATGAGTTAGAAATGATGGAAAGCGCTATTGATAATGATTACATGCAGCAAACTGAACGCTCGATACTTGATGATCTCAGTTTACTGGAGATTTACGGCAGTGATGCCCAGGAGACGGACGATTATTATAATGACGCTTTTCAAGTTCCGCTTCGCGAAACCCTCAAAGTTAGATATCTAAAAAACGCTTC
>SCLG01000559.1:37784-48145 GCA_004367875.1 Oikopleura albicans | reverse complement strand
TCAAAATCTAAAATCCGAAATATTTTTTGCAACAAAATAGAGCAATTTTAGGTCAGCAAACTTTTGTTTATTTAATAATTGATCGCGTTATGTTAGTTTTCATTATCATAATGATTAATTTATATTATACAAAACTGTTTTAGGATACTCTGTGCAAAGTTTTTTCACAATTAGCCATCAGGTGTTAATATGAAAAATACATCGGGTGGTTATAAGGTCGATGATTTGGTCCTCTATAAAATTGTCTTATGAATCATAAATTATGATCACTTTAGTACTAAACTACTACTGGGAGAAAAATTTATAAAATCCATATCTTGCAAGATCTTGCTTCGCTTTTTTGAAGAAGACATTCATTTGTTATAAGACCTACGATGGTCTTATAGTTTTTTTTTCTTTAGGAGCGTATAACCAGCCCCCTGTAATTACTAAAAAACCGAAATCTGCGCTAATTTCTTCTGCGTTTCCATCATCGATTGCGTTTGCAGTAGTGCAAAGTGCAGCAATTAGGAATAATGGTACGAGTCGAATCATTTAAAATGTGTCTCCTTTATTTGTTGTCAATATATTTTTAGCCATTTTATATATACATGTCCTTAAGAGTTATATTTGTTCTTTTAATATTTGATTATCCTCCGACGATGCAAATTTTCTAAGGGTCGCACTTAAATATTGGTAAGGTAACGGCCTAAGACTTAAGATGTGACAGTTACCAAAAATACCAAAATGGGGTATGAACTTCCTTATTGAAACCTAAAAATATGTCTCCGAGACTTCATAAGTTTATGACCAACTGGTAGGACCAAAACTAACCGCAAAGAAAAAAACTCCGAGCAAATCTTAAACTTTATATGTTTTTGGTTTTCGTACATTACACCAAAGCTCATCAAACGATATTTCACTAATACATGTATAGAAATTATATCACAGAATGCGCCGTTAACCGTTAAAATTTTTCAAAAACTGGCCGGTTAACGGCTCAATGCGTGGTCGTTAAAAAAAGTTTGTCTCTAAAAAAAATTGGTTCAAAAGTACATGGTTCTCTATTTAATAAGTATACGTGTTTGGACGGCGGTAATTTTTAATTTTATTTTGATTATTTGAAGATAAGAACATCAATATATCATGTATTATTCAATTTAATATCAAACTATTGNATTTGTTGTCAAGATATTTTTAGCCATTTTATATATACATGTCCGTAAGAGTTATATTTGTTCTTTTAATATTTGATTATCCTCCGACGATGCAAATTTTCTAAGGGTCGCACTTAAATATTGGTAAGGTAACGGCCTAAGACTTAAGATGTGACAGTTACCAAAAATACCAAAATGGGGTATGAACTTCCTTATTGAAGCCTAAAAATATGTCTCCGAGACTTCATAAGTTTATGACCAACTGGTAGGACCAAAACTAACCGCAAAGAAAAAAAAACTTCGAGCAAATCTTAAACTTTTTATGTTTTTGGTTTTGGTATCAATACACCAAAGTTTTGGTATACAATACACCAAAGCTCATCAAACGAGATTTAACTAATACATGTATAGAAATTATATCACAGAATGCGCCGTTAACCGTTAAAATTTTTCAAAAACTGGCCGGTTAACGGCTCAATGCGTGGTCGTTAAATAATTTTGTCTCTAAAAAAATTTGTCCAAAAGTACATGGTTCTCTAAGTATACGTGTTTGGACGGCGGTAATTTTTAATTTTATTTTGATTATTTGAAGATAACATCAATATATCATGTATTATTCAATTTAATATCAAACTATTGTCGTGATTGAAAATACCTGCAAAAAAATTTAAGATGTTAGTAGTATCCTGGCTCCCATTTTTTGGTCCCAATTCGTTTTACGACCCTAGGAGAACACTTTACGAGCTTGTTGCGGTTCTTTTCTATTTTATATAACTAAACTTAAAAATGCGGGAAATCGTTCACATTCAAGTCGGTCAATGCGAACGACTTTTATTTTCTATTTATATGAAACTATTTGTTTAAAACAAAACATGGGGGAAATCGGTCAATGAGACCAAATTTTAAAAAAATACTTGGAAACTTAAATAAAAAATACGCGCACAACCCCAAAAATTTACTCACTGTTCTTTGACACGGAATAAATAAACACCAAATCTATAAACAAGGAAATTAAATAATTTTACGAAGAAACTTTCATAACTAAATAAAAAAAATGCGAATGCATCTTTCTCTCTTGCCACTTCAAGCTCAAGTTGGGCGCTTCAGAATGCCCCAAAGAATGAATGTGGTTGGGCATTGACTGTTTATGTTTGTTTCGAAGTTCGGTTTGTTTGGAAGTTCGTTTTTTTTTGAAATCCATCTGTAAAACGTTATCATTGATAACCATTCAAAAAACCAAAAAAAAAATCAAGAACCCTCCCCCAACAAGGCCGTGAACTAGGGCGAAAACGAAATCGTATCTAGTTTCACAATTTTCATTATCTTGATTTGCTTTTTGGCAAAATTAAAAATTGGCCAGCACGTTGGGGTAAATTACATAATTTACAAAAAAAAATGCTTAAAACCATAGTCGTCACAGCTCTCCGAACCAAATGGTCGAACGCCCGTCAACTTAAGGTTTAAACAATGAAAGAGACTTTTTTAAATTGCCGTCTTGCATTTTTAAATATTGTGATTTTTTTTAAATTTTTTATTTAAACTTTATAATTAAATAATTTAAGTAACGTTTTCCTTTTTCTTCTTTTTTGACACTTCGTTTTTCGTATTTATTTGATAAAAAAAACGGTAATTATCTCTGTTTTTAACTCCGGTAATGACAATTTAAGTTATTATCTTATCAAATGTCAAAAATTAGGAGTCATAATTATAGTTCATCCCCGGGCCAAAGGTCACGTATTCTATTGATAAAAAAAAACTCGATCGCAAGAGGTCGCCAATCTTAAATGTACCAAATTTATTTTTCAAATTTAAGAAAACAAACATTTTTGTCCTTTTTTCGGCGTAGTAGTTAAAATTTCGAAGTCGCTTAATGTAATTTTTTGTTCACTGGATCAAGTTCCATACGGTAACAAACTTTTTCTGATTATTTGGAGAAATTTCTATGACTCAATGATGAGTCATATTCTGAATCAGGATTTTTGAGCGTGGGAAAAAATTTAAAAATCAATTTTTGAATTTTCCCCATCCCGCATGAATTTATTTTGACTTGATTATGAAAGAGAGATACTTACTTATTGCAGAACCGGAAAATTGGAGATGGCATATTTTTTAAACCGGAAATAATCCACTTACTTTGTCAAAAATGGCTTTTTCGCCGCCTAAGGGTTAAAATTCGGATTTCCTCTAACGAGATTTTTTGTTCAGCGGATCAAACTGTATCACCTAGTATATTCACTTTTTTCATTTGGCGACATTTTTTTACGTGAAAAAGTTTGTGGGCAGCCTACTGTTTAGTAACCTTTCTCCCTCACCTACATGTAACCTTTTCGTCATGTGTTTTTCATGACGGGTTAAATTGTTACATGACGGGTTACGTTGTTCGTTGAATAGGCGCATTTTCCACAATTAAACTCTAATAAAAAATAAGTTTAAGGAGGGGTCCGTCGCGTTGTTTACAAACTGAACGTTCAGGAAAAACGTTTTATAAGCTCATTATATTGAAGCAATTAAACTGTTTTTCCTATGTATGAATGAAGCACCGCTCTCGGCATCTTATGGCATTATTTTAGGTGACATACTCCCCAATACCGATCGCGTAATTGAACTTGAACTTGCCGAAAACTCATAATTGACGTTTGAATTCCGCCAACCCTAGAAGNTTTGACGATGATTTACGTGAATCTTTTACAGTTTTTTTGAATCGACAAAATGTTGCAGCTCCCCTACCCTTAAATGGAAGATTTACAACACAGCATGTAACTGTTTTACAAGATTATTTAATAAACCATGGTAAAGAGTAAACATTTTGAATTTTTTTCTAATTTCCGAACTACAATTTTTTTTTATCCCAGAATTATACTGTAAATGCCATAATAATCCAAAATTGTCTCTACCGGGTTAAATCGGGCCTAATATGAGTATAGACTGTAATTTTGTAGCCTTCTTATGTGAAAAATTCGAAACGGTTCTCTACAGAAAACAAATAGGAATTATTTGAACTTTTATGGTGAAAAGAACACATTAAGAGAGACATACTGTATGTCACATAAATAGTGTACACATTAACATAATCATAATTTTACACTATATATTTAATATCTTCTAATATCAAATGGTTTGATAATGTCTGCAACACGATAAATCTCCCAGTTTGTATGTCAACTTGAAAGATTATTTACTCTATAAAAAGGCAACTACCAGTTTCGAATGAGTGGGACAGTTTAGGGATTGGAACAATGCAAGGAATGCTCGTTGATTTGGGTTATTATCATGACAAACCATGTGGCGTGTTTGGTCCAGGCACCTTACAGTCGCTGAGACAATTTTTATTGGATAAGGGATACTACCCAAAAAATTACCGACCCTCTAGCAGGTACGTTTAAATTATATTTCAAATTTGTAGTACCTTTGGTGAGCACCGGGTTAAACCCCAGATTCAACATCTTTTCAGAGTAGATGGCGCAACAAAAGAAGCATTAAATAATTTTTTGTACTATGAAGCCAAAACGCTCAAATTTTTCCAACGCTTAACGCAATTTTATACTGTATTTATGCTGTGTAAAACCAAGATGCCCCTCCGACATGACATTTATTGTTTAAAATAGTTTAACACTTATCCGTTAAGCATCAGTGTTGGAATTGTTAGGCGTTGGGGTGCGTTGGTTAGATGTTATCCCCAACGCGTTGGGCGTTGGGAAAATTCAAGCGTTGGCCAACGCTTGCTTTGGGCGTTGGGAAAAATCCGAGCGTTGGCCAACGCTTGCGTTGGGCGTTGGGGAAATTTGGAGCGTTGGCCAACTTCTCCAACACTGCTTATAACAGTTGGTTAGGTAACGAAGTGACAGTGAGGGAGCGAAGTGACAGTTAATAATGGAATTGCTTTGCTTGTTTTTAGGACAGACAAACTTTAAAGCCTTTATGTGTTACCAGGGCTCGGCAAAAGTTACTTTTCCTCAAAAGTCCTTTCGAACTGTCGAGGAAAGTTTTTTTATTTGGACACAGACGACAGTTGGGGAAAGTTGAGCTTTTCTTTGTTCGATTTTTGCCGTGCCCTGTTATGCACTGCGTCTTTATCTTTCAATTTTCTATTATCTTTCATTTTTTTAATATGATTTTGAAAGGTAGCGGCGCACCTGATGTAGATGTATATAAATATGTAAAGAATAAAAACCGCGGAACACGTCTTCAACCTCACGCCATAATCTCATATAAAAAAAATTAGAATACAAGTATAACAAAAAAAATGGAAAAAAATGGAAAAGGGAACTAAATATATTGTGTTTATCATATGCAAAGGTTTATGGGAGTGGAAGACGACACAAACTTTACAGCAACTTCTTGTAGATAGGGGGAACACCACGTTGAAGATCACGAAAAATATGAATGCTCAGACAATAATTGCTCTGAAAAAGTTTCTGAATAAATATCACAATTTGTAATAGTTTGTTTGGTACTATGGTATTTCATTCATTTTAAGTTTTAAAAAACTGTAACTTATTCTTTAGACGTTTTTTAAGACGTCTTTTTAGACGTCTTTATTATTATTTTTTAATACAAATTATACATTTTGCTTAAGCATTGGTATAACAGTCTTAAAAAAGTTAACTCCTGCGGGCTACCCGTAAAGACCCCCGTGCGACAAATATCGGCTTTAGACCGGACTTTAAATCTATAAAATAATTGTTGTGACTGATCGCTAAAAATATCAAACTTCATTAATCGTTTTAAACGCTAATAGCATTTCCATGTTTTCAACAATGCACAGTGCACCACAGATTATAGTCTACAGTGAAATCTTTAGAACAGACGCCTGACATATTGCTCAATTGAAACGTTATTTTCTCGATTCAGGCCGGAATTCGATTTAAATTGGGGATTTTTATTTGCCGAATTTAATATTGAATGTTGCCCTCAACAAGCTTCCAGACGTATCCATTTTTGGTTAGATATTCATTGATCACCTTCTCGCCCGCCACATTTTGCGCTCCGAAATCGCGAACATTGCTGGAGTCACGCTGAAAAACGGCATTTCGACGCGATTGTCCCCGCGATTTCATACCATTCCGTCGATGAAAACGATTGAAAAATTTTTGTCGGATATTTCGACCGTTGACAACCGCCATCATACAAGCTACAAGAAGAAGTTTCATTGTTTTTGAATTCTTTATTGAAGAAGGGTATTGAGCAAATGATACTTAGGATCAGNGAATTCGTGGATTAACTTATTTTTTTGCACTTGAACTCATTCACTAAACCTTTACAGATAATCTGAAGAGAACTATATGTATTCAATGCGGTGTAATAAAAAAAATGGTGTTGAGTTGTAAACAAATCGAGCAGACCACCCTTAAGTACTTGCATGATATTCATGCGAAAGTATATTTCACTGGTGAACGGTACGGCGAATCATGCAAAAAAGGAAATGATAAACATGGTTGTTTCGCAAGAGAAATTATAATCAGTATTTTCGTAATGTTCCTAGAAACGTATAACAGTTAGCTCGGTAACGAAGTGACAGTGAGGGAACGAAGTGACACTTAATAATGGAATTGCTTTGCTTGTTTTTAGGACAGACAAACTTTAAAGCCTTTATGTGTTACCAGGGCTCGGCTGAAGTTACTTTTCCTCAAAAGTCCTTTCGAACTGCCGAGGAAAGTTTTTTTATTTGGACACATACGACAGTTGGGGAAAGTTGAGCTTTTCTTTGTTCGATTTTTGCCGAGCCCTGTTATGCACTGCGCCTTTATCTTTCAATTTTCTATTATCTTTTATTTTTTATTTTAATTTTGAAAGGTAGCGGCCGCGGCGCACCTGATGTAGATGTATAAATATGTATAAATATGTAAAGTATAAAAACCGCGGAACACGTCTTCAACCTCACGCCATAATCTCATATAATTAAAAAAAATCAGAAAAGAACAAAAAAAAAATGGAAAATGGAACTAAATCTATTTTGTGTATATCATATGCAAAGGCTTATGGGAGTGGAAGACGACACAAACTTTACAGCAACTTCTTGTAGATAGGGGGAACACCACGTTGAAGATCACGAAAAATATGAATGCTCAGACAATCATTGCACTGAAAAAGTTTCTGAATAAATATCACAATTTGTAATAGTTTGTTTGGTACTATGGGCCATAGACTATGGCATTTCATTCATTTTAAGTTTTAAAAAACTGTAACTTTTAAAAACTTTAACATTTTGCTTAAGCATTGGTATAACAGTTTTAAAAAGTTAATCTGCTTAACTCCTGCGGGCTACCCATAAAGACCCCCGTGCGGCTTTAGACCGGACTTTAGACCGGACTTTAAATCTATTAATTAATTGCTGTGACTGATAGCTAAAATATCAAACTTCATTAATCGCTTAGCATTTCCATGTTTTCAACAATGCACAGTGGACCACATATTATAGTCCAGAACAGAGATGTAAAAGTTCTGTTTTAAATATTTAGAACAGACGCCTGACATATTGCTCAATTGAAAGGTTATTTTCTCGATTCAGGCCGGAATTCGATTTAAATTGGGGATTTTTATTTGCCGAATTTAATATTGAATGTTGCCCTCAACAAGCTTCCAGACGTATCCATTTTTGGTTAGATATTCATTGATCACCTTCTCGCCCGCCACATTTTGCGCTCCGAAATCGCGAACATTGCTGGAGTCACGCTGAAAAACGGCATTTCGACGCGATTGTCCCCGCGATTTCATACCATTCCGTCGATGAAAACGATTGAAAAATTTTTGTCGGATATTTCGACCGTTGACAACCGCCATCATACAAGCTACAAGAAGAAGTTTCATTGTTTTTGAATTCTTTATTGAAGAAGGGTATTGAGCAAATGATACTTAGGATCAGTTCGGCTTCGACTTATACTTTGAAAATTGCAAAATATGACATAAGGCTTATCGGCAGTCATGTCATATCGGATAATCTTAACAGCTTTAATTAAATACATGATATATTTTTAAACTTTCATCTATTTTTATCGTTGATAGTTATCTTTGGTAAATATATATAGTTCATATGATTTATAGAGAATATATGACATATGTACGTCGATCAAATAAAATTTCATACGATGTAAGAACTTTCTAGAAGGACTGTTACAGTAACCTGTACCGATATCGAATGATACATAAAATTTTGTAAGCCTTCAGATTCCTGTTACTGTAACAGTCCTTCTAGAAAGTTCAGATGTCCCAAAATGATTACAGAAAATTACTTTATGACTCCGCGTGGAGTATGAGCCAAGAAAAAAAAATAATTTGTTTACATTTTCTAGTATTATCTTTATTTCTTTTTTTCGTTTTCACTTGTCAACATCATGTCGCTTTTATCCACATTTTGGTGATTTCGGACCAATAGAACTATTGAATTTCATAATTATTTATGGAATTCTCCTGATTCAGCATGCTTCATTTTAGGTAAATAAAACAAATCCAAAGAAGCGATAAAATGTACGTAGTATGAGTGTCATAGACAGTTCAAAGTNGTTACTGTAACAGTCCTTCTAGAAAGTTCAGATGTCCCAAAATGATTACAGAAAATTACTTTATGACTCCACGTGGAGTATGAGTCAATAAAAAAATAATTTGTTTGCATTTTCTAGTACAACGGGTGCGCAGTTATCGGGCGGGTTTCGCGACAAAAAAGCCTTAATCGGGCGCCCGATAACTGCTCAGGGCGGAAGCGGAATAAGGTAAAAATATGCAAAAAAACCCGCCCGATAACAGCACGAGCGGGAAATGTGGTCATTTATACACATATGTATTCAAGAACAATGCGCAGGGTGCCCGATAACAGCGCAGGGTGCCCGATAACTGGACACAAACCCGCCCGATAACTGGACGCCCGATAACTGCGCACCCGGTGTATTATCTTTATTTCTTTTTTTCGTTTTCACTTGTCAACATCATGTCGCTTTTATCCACATTTTGGTGATTTCGGACCAATAGAACTTTTGAATTTCATAATTATTTATGGAATTCTCCTGATTCAGCATGCTTCATTTTAGGTAAATAAAACAAATCAAAACAAGCGATAAAATGTACGTAGTATGAGTGTCATAGACAGTTCAAAGTTTTCACTACTGTGAATCATACAGCACGTGAAAAACAAATTCTTACCAGATGGGTAATACCAAGTTCTCCTACCTCAGCGTTACCAAAAAATTGATTTTCTTTTGAAACTTAGTTTCATCTCGGTTTGTCTGTGTTCAATCGCGTTCTACAAACCTCTGAATAACCCGCCTTTAAAACCGACGATGAAAAAAAACTCGGACAAAAACTCGTCCGATTTCCTTTGAATGTCATTATCGTCGCGAATCTAATATCTATGTGTGTTTAAAGCGCAATCATGTGATTTGTCTGACAATTAGGCTCCTAGTCTTCCTGAGTCAGGAGTGCTGAGTCTACTACTTAATATGGACAAATAGTCACTGAGAACAAAAAAAAACACATATTTAGAGAAGTTTCGAGCAATTGAGCGAGAATAGCCGAGTTAGAGAAAATGCAACAATTTATCCCGTAGGTAGCCTGTTCAAGCAGAAAAATTAAAGACTCGCTAAACAAAATCTTTCCATAGAAGAGACATTGAAAATATCTGTTGTCCCAAATTTTAATAAAATCTTATGTTTCACAGTGAAACAAACTGTTCGATTTTATTAAACACTAATGTTCTAATGAGTCACCCAAACGAAGTTCCCTTTTATCAAATTTGACTAGAACCGTATACCAGGGATTTTCTCGGGAGTTAAACTGAAAAAGGCACCGTGGTTTTAACCTTAAAACGTTTTTCTTTAAAGCAAACGTGGCTAAAGGAAAGTGTGGAATTTATTCCTCATTATGTGTTAAGGAAATTGTTTGAGATTTGTGTTCAAAAGTTAATGACGTTTTCAAAATCATGAACAACCTTCGAAATTTGTAAAACAATATCGGAAAATTTTTTATAGTAAATCGTTTTTTGAAAATTTTCCGTTTGGACAGGCTAGCCATAAGCCGTGTTTTTCAGATACGAATGCCAAAATCGGCAAAATTAAATAGCGAGTAAATAGCAGAATTTCAGCGCGACATTTACTCTCGCGTCAATTTTATTAAGGTCATCAACGCCCTTTGTGCATTTAAGAACAGTTCCAGTACAAAATAAAGTGAGAGTAAAGTGGACAAAGAAGTCGTTTTTATACATTTTACTTCAGTTGTTGTCAAAATTCGAGATTTGAA
>SCLG01000559.1:25556-36588 GCA_004367875.1 Oikopleura albicans | reverse complement strand
GTTTACTTTTCAAGCTTTTTCCATTATTTTCTGTCGTTTTTTTTATTTCATTTTTTTTTATTCAGTATGTTATACTTCGATTTTGTTTTTTCTACTTTCGGTTCTTTTCTACTTTGTTTTTGCTCCAAACTAGTGTATTGTTCTTAAGTATGTCTTTAGTTTCAAAATTGTTACAAACTATGCGATGCAGGGGACGTTTACTGTAGTAGAACTTGCGTAGATACATATTCGGCTTGCGAAGACAACTGCCCATGTAATGCGGCGTGCCCGGATGGATGTCCGTGTCCGTTCGAGTCGACCTACTGTAATAAGTGTGAAACTGCCGAATGTCTTGAATTCGCCAAAATTGTTAACAATAAAATGGACCTAACGGCGGACCCCTGTGATGACTTTAATCAGTATGCATGTGGGGGATGGGAAAACACGAATACAATCCCAAGTGATTCTGGTTCATACACACAATTCTCGGTGGTTCGAAAAGCACTATCGGCCACACTTAATCGCACACTGTCGGATCCATCAACGGAAGATTATCAGGAACCACAGTTTTTAAATTGTTTGTCTTACATGTATATTGGAAAAACATGTGAAAAAACAAATTTGGGAGACATGTCCGTCCTTTTTCAATATTTGAAATTTTTGGCCAATTTTGGTCTGTTTTGCGATTTTGGTCTCCCGAACAATGACTTCCCATAAAAAATATCCATTTTTTATCAATACGAAATCGTTTTTCACAGGAAAATAAAGTTGTAAATGCCAGTTAAATGCGTAAGTCGCGTATTCCGTGCGCTAACCAAGGAACGAATCAGTCTTAAAAGTTACTATTACATACATATACCTTTAACTCACAGGGGGTAGAGCGTGTAGATAGACACGCAACTGCTTTTTTCGTCGATTTAAGGCATATGGGGGCCCCGTAGGGCAAAACGGGTATTGGTGACCCCCTCAACATTTCGAGAAAATTCGATTGACAGTGTTTTTTGCGTAGGTTGAAGATTTCAAATAGCTCTCTAGGGGGCCCTGGTGGCCCAAATCAATTACTGAATAGTCAGATCGACGTAGTTTGACGAGCTCTACAACTTGGTTTTACCAGTTTTTGTGAATTATTGCGAATTATTGTGAATTTTTTAAGTGTGTGTTTATTTACACGCAATTTCCCCCTACGGGTTCCCAAAAACTCCTTCCCCTGAGACTTAATATACAAATTAATGTACATGTATAAAATGTATCATGAAAAGGCGCGGGTATAAAATTGCTTGCTTCCTTTTTTAACACGGTGCGAAAAAAAGTTGTCAATACGAAGAACTTTCATGCCCTTTGTTAAAATCATGTTCCAAGTGTTACAATTTTAAACTGTAATAGGGATGGGAATCTGTTCAAAAAGCTAAAAATTTCTTCAAAATCTGCATGGACGAAAACACCATCAATGACAAATCTACCCAGCTGCTAGGCGACACTGTTAAAATTGGATGGCCAACACAAAATCGACCAAATCAAGACTCTGACCAAAGTGTTCAGAATGGTATTACAACGGCAACAGCTTTTTATGGTATCAGTGCAATTTTTTCGGCCGATCAAGATTTGGACCCACAGGATTCAAACAAATGGATTATTTCGGTGGGGCACCCTTCAATTGGTATGAGTCAATCTTATTTTACAACGGAAGTCGACGCAGACCGGCAAAAATACAAAGCTGCGTACATTGGTGAGTTTATTTTCAATCAGATAAAAATTATCTTCCAACGACTACTACACCCCCTGCGCTGTTATCTTGCAACTATCGCATGATAAAAATTCGCAAGATAATGAAGCGAACGGGGACATCTGCAAGATAACAGCGCAGGGCTTAACACATAAAGATAGGGATTCCTGGAAAATTGGCAAAAAAAATCTGCAAGATAACGGAACCAACGGGAAAATCTGCAAGATAACGGGTGACAAGATTACAGCGCAGGGGGTGTAGTAGTAGACAATAAAAAAACTCAAAAAATTCAAATTAATGAAAATAACATTTGGTATAAAACGACCAAGGTCCCTGAAATAGGGATAAATAATTAACCAGTAAATTTTAAATTAAAGCGACTGTAGATTCAGCTGAGATTTGTTTCTAAAAATTAACATGACCAATTTTTACAAATTGGGTTTTTAGAAACATTTTGTATAATGGCAATTTATTTTCATTCTAAGGCCTCAGCGTTATTTTTACATTTGGATTTGTTGAGAGTTTTGGTATGAAAATTTTCAAAACAATTTTATACCCCTAATCTAAACCGCGGTCTTATTAATGTCGTTACCTTTTTAATGATTTTTTTAGACTACATCTCTAAATTTTCCATGAAATACGCGGCCGACTTGGGCACGGGGGCTTCGGATGCTGATATTAATGCTATGGCAGCCAAAATTTACGAATTCGAGAGTAACATTGCCAAATACATGTGGACCCGCACCGAAAACCGCGATCCCGCAAACACTCAACGCAAGCGTAAAGTTGGCGAACTCAAAACAAACAAAATCATTGGAAATTGGGTTGCCTACTTGAATGAAATCTTCGCCAAGGTCAAGGTCACCGGGATTGATGTCGATGAAGATGTCATTGTGAATTTGGCTGACGAGAAATGGTTTGGAAATGCCGATAAAGCCATCGAAGAAGCAAACATGAGCGATGACGATCTGTTGGACTACATTGCATGGCGGGTTCACATGAGCGTNGGTGAGTCTAATAATTCATTGAACACTTAGTTTTTACTTTTTTCATACACAAGGTGCGCTCTTAACCCCCAAACACGATTATTGAGCACATCCAAACGGTTAACCGGGCAACGTACGCGGTTCATTTTTTGCACGCTAGTGCACCGTTGATTTTTTAACAGTTTTGGAAAAATATGAGAGAAAAAAAAATGCGCGTGAAAACTATTAATTGCAAATAACCCTTTTTTGAGGTTTTCTAGGTTCCATCAATGACTAATTACTTTTTATTACGTATATAAACTTTTTATTTTTTATTGCTCTTCGAGTTTCTAATCGGTTATTCTATGTTGGTTTTCAATGTTACGTCATTTTACAAAGGCAAACAACTCGAAAATTGCGTTTTTTACCCGGGGCCGGACAAACGTCCGGGGTCGTGCTTGGGGTTAACTGGCTAATTTGCATTTTACCGGCCACTTTTTCGCTCGAGTTTGTGCTTTAAATACACAAGATGCTCTAATCTTTACCAAAAATGTTTTTTTTAAACATAAAGATAATTGGTTCACGACAAACAGAGCAGTAATCTGTTGAATTAAGCTCTTTTAATAAATTTGAAGCTTATTTTTTATTATCGCTTCGAAAATAGTTCAAAAATACTTTAGATGACAACTACGTTGGAACTCGCATTAGCGGTCGTGCATGGCAGCAAAGCGAGTGGTGGGAACTTTTACAAGGACCGGTAGACAAATCAATGTGGTTAACCGGTCCCGCCATTGTTAACGCCTTTTATTCCTCAAACTTTAATTCGATAACCTTCCCTGCTGGAATTCTTCAACCGCCATTCTTCAGTAAAGACATGACCACTGCCATGAATTTTGGCGGAATTGGTGTTGTTATTGGACATGAAATCACTCATGGTTTCGACGACCAAGGTATTTTTTGTAGATGTTACTTTAATTTACCTGAAATAGATGAACGTGAGATTTTTGGAGCGAATTGTTTCTTCAACGTTATAAAAATTTCGTTAAAGTTTTCATAGATTTCCGGTTAGTTTTTTAAGTAACAAAAAGAGTTCCAGTATCTTCAAATTAAAAAAAATGTACTTCTGTATTACTGTATGGCTAAAATAACGTGCTTCTCGCTTTCTTAGAATATCATACTTTTTGATACAAAGTAAAACATTATTACAATTATTGTTAAACATGGATACTTTAGGCTCGAAATTTAACGGTGACGGCAACTTTGTCAACTGGTGGACCGAAGAAGACCGTAAAAATTTCGACGATCGCGTACAATGCATCAAAGACGAATATTCAAGCTTCTACTTCGAAGAGGCCGATAAAAATCTAAACGGGCCACTCACCGCGGGTGAAAACACGGCCGATAATGGCGGAGTATGGGAATCCATGTACGGTTTTGACATCTCGAGTGAACGCGCACCCGACAAGTTCATCCCCGGCCTGAGCGATAAGTACTCCCAAAAGCAACTTTTTTACCTCTCATTTGGTCAGATTTGGTGCGCAAAATACAAACCCGAATATGCTAAATGGATGGTCGACAATGATCCCCACTCCCCGGGACGTTTCCGGACCAATGGCAGCGTGCGAAATGCCGCTGGTTTTGCCACGGCCTTTGGATGTCGAAAAGGAACCGAAATGGCCCCAGAAGAAACTTGCCGCGTCTGGTAAACCCGATAAAAAGTGTAAATTTTACCGTTTATTTATACTCCCTTCATTCCCTTTTGGCTTCTGTTTAATGATAATTATAAGATGTTTATGCCTCATATTTAATAAATTGCTTTTACTTTCGGATGGTGAAAAACTTCTTCTTTTCTTATACACCGAATAATACAGGTTTGTTAATATTAGTTTTTCCGAGAAAACGTTTTTCCAAGAAAACCTTTATTTAAAAAATTGTTTCTTGGAAAAGTGGTTTATCCGAAAGACTTCGGTGCCCACATTCTGTGTATCGGTCTTTTCATTTTTGAAGTTACGTTTTCTACTTTCTGTGTTTAAACCTCAATCAAATCGCAAAATGTTGAATTTTCGAGAATATTCCTTTTTCCGACATCAGATGGGCAGACGAACGGTATATAAAACTGGAATTTCTTAAAACGTGTTTTTCTATTGGTATTTATTGATCCGTACAGTACATTGTATATAAATATAGACAGAAAATTTGTCAATTATCTAAAGCAATCAACATAACTACATAATCATGAACATGAAATCATTTTAGTTTGCAGGAAAGTGGTAAACTTGATCAGTCTGGAACCGAGTTAAAAATGAAACAGGTGGCAGCGGTTAACCGTCGTACGACTACCGTCACACGATCGGCAACATATTTTTTGATAAAAAATTTATTTATAAGTTATACAGAAGGGTAAATTGGTATAGGTAAACCACGGCATTGCCTTTATAGTTTTTGACGAAAATTCGCCATCATTTTTTTTTAAATTTTTGTGTATTCTACTAGTAGATTCTATTAGTAGATTCAGACAGTTTCCGTTGGAGGAGGAGCGTCAACGTCCTTAATAAAACAATTTATTTCTAAAATGTTAAACATGAGATTGAGCGCTTAACTTGGGAGCACCGTATTGTATAAATTTCAATGTTAATTCCAAATTGCATTATGATAAATTTGCTCACGATTTTTGAGGACATACATATAATATGCTCTCAAAAATCTTGAGCAAAGTCATCATAGTTGAAAATGACAAACAAATACACAGGGGTATGTAACAATCGTCAATAATTGTTTTCAAAATTCATTTATTAATAGTTATAATCATTAATCTCTTGCAAGTCCACACAACCAGTATAATTTATATTTCAAACTACCAAAAAAAAAAGTCTGCTTATTTAATGGTTGTTTGGGTAATATTAGCAAACTGATTTTTTACTGAACTAATTTTTCACCGATAATTATCGGTTTTTCGGACACGGAAATGGATAATTACCTGTTCTAAAAAATGTTAATTAGACATGTTACTGGCCATCCCGATAAGTTTCATTTTCGATAACAAATTAAGCAAAAAAAAGTTAAATGTGTGAATATGAATGATTAAACATAAATGGGCCATAGACTATAAATGGGCCATATTCACTAATTGGCACTTTTTATTATTTCAAAAAAAACGGGACGCATTTTTTTTACCTATAGACACCTTTTTTCATAAGCGCATCCTTATTTTGTACAAATCACCCTTCTTCGGTGGATATAATATCGAATAACCCCATAATTGATGTACCCCATGTGTGTTTGTTTTGAAAAGATACAAATTTTACAAAATTTTATGTACCTGATACCGCGACAAAGCATGAATAGCGATAACGAATGAAGAGGCTCCAAGAGTCCAAAATAAAGCATGTCCTGCACTAGCCAGAAAAAACAACGGTCCTGAGATTACCGCAGATAATGCAAACTACAAATAAACCAGTTAAAATGATTTTTGGTACAATTAATTATGAGCATGAACTTGGAAAATTCATGGCGCAAGCGTAGGCTGTCCAGTTCCGCTATTTTGAAAATCACAACTTTCGCTGCAACGATTTTTACGGCGATTTCTCAGAAAAAATGTTTTTCGAAAATTTTTACAGTTTTATTCTTTTATTATCGAAAAATTTGTTTGTTTTTTTTAAGTCTGGAACTTCATCTTTCCTACTTGACAACCTGCTCAGGCGATCTTCAAAAATTGGCTTAAAATTACCTGTTGATGGACTGGAATATCACGACCCAGTATTTTGGATCCTTTGCTTTCAATCAAATTCATAATCAGGAAAAACAGCGAAATGGCGATTAATAATAAGGGCGATGTGACAATTGCGTACGCCAACAGCAACGTCGTTAAAACCTAAAATATTATCCATTTATAACTTGCAAAACTACATGATGAGCTATATTTAGGGCGGGCAAACGGAAATAGAATAATTTAGCATAGCACACTACAGAACTGTAATTTGCACACAGTGTAAATTACATTATGCTCGACATAGGGACCTTTCATAATTTGCTAAAAGCGACCATTATAACTGTGGGATTCACGGTACCTAAAATATGGTATTTTAAAATTCATACAAGAAAAAATGGGCGGTCAAAAAATACAGAAAAAAGTGCTAGTGCAATTTTGTTCGTCTCAAAATTAAAAAAAATATGTGCCTATTATTATACACCTCCAGCACCGTTATGTTACACACGGTAACAAATTTGACAAGTATTAAAAAATACGTTAGGTTAGGCACTCCTAGGTTAGGCACTAGCCGGCTTTTCGAATGAATCGATATATCAGTCTGCCTACGTCTTACATTAAAGTTGGCTGTTTTTATCTCAATTCTCAATCAACTATTTTAGGTCACTTAATGTTTACCCAATCACAAAAAAAACTTGTGAACATATTCTAGCACGTTGCCTAAGCTGGTTTTCATAATGTTCATTTGCATTTTATTTATGCTATTATGAACAAAAAGGCCTGGATACATATCCCTTTTACTCGTAACCTAGAATGATACTGAATGTTTTAGATTGATATTTAATAAGCGCCAAGATTTGAACACGAATGTCGCGGTTTAGAACAACGTCGAGAAAATAAAACGAAAATGTCATAATTTAACGCCTGAAAAGATAATGTCCAGTTTGGCACCAGACGAACGTTCAAGCAATTTTGCCAGATTTAAGAGTGGAGTATGTTATTCCAATATTTTGTCAAGCATCGTATAGTTTACTCTCATTTGAGACGGTTTTTATTCTGGAAAATAGCGTCCCTTCTCGAATGAGTTTCCGAAAGTGATTATTTTCAATTTCTGTGGGATTTTTTGTTTATAGAACAGTGACTAAAAGAAACATTTGATATAGTCTATATCATATAGTCTATATGATATAGACTATATNTGAATGTTTTAGATTGATATTTAATAAGCGCCAAGATTTGAACACGAATGTCGCGGTTTAGAACAACGTCGAGAAAATAGAACGAAAATGTCATAATTTAAACGCCTGAAAAGATAATGTCCAGTTTGGCACCAGACGAACGTTCAACCAATTTTGCCAGATTTAAGAGTGGAGTATAAAAAAATTGCAACTTAAATATGTTATTCCAATATTTTGTCAAGCATCGTATAGTTTACTCTCATTTGAGACGGTTTTTATTCTGGAAAATAGCGTCCCTTCTCGAATGAGTTTCCGGAAGTGTTTATTTTCAATTTCTATGGGATTTTTTTTTTATATAACAGTGTCACTTTACTAATAGTCAGACTAAAAGAAACATTTGATATAGTCTATATGATATAGACTATATGTATATCATTTAGATAGAAAATATACAAATTATATAATATATATTCATAAAAATCGGAATCGGTGGTTTTGTACCGGTCGATGGTCATTTTCGTATAACACAAAACAGGTAGTTCTAAGTTAGAACCTATCAGTGATAGGTTATCACTCCGGAAATTTTTTACAGAATTCTTGAAAAAATGTCTAGAAAATAATCATTCTATAACCAAATATTTTTACGTTGTTAGCTGGGTATTTAGGACTTTTATTAGAATTTATTTAGAACTCTATTTTTTCATAATTTTGATAATTAAACATGTATTGAACACTACTATATTTAATAATTTGGCAGTTACACTTTTTCCATTATTTGTTCAATACACACATTTTCAAATTGCGGAAAGTATTTACACTTTGGTCAAATCAGATACAAAAAACGGTAAGGCTACATTCTACTTACCATATAATTCGCATGATAGACTTCTATGTTCTTCAGGAATATTCTCTTGAGTTCAGCAGGACTCTCCGGCTTTCGAAATTGATTAAAATCCAAAAACTCAGACCATGGTTTAACCTTTTCACGCTGCTGGTTAACCCATTCACGAGCTTGCGGATTCCGCAACGATAGCGCCATGCTAAACAAAACAAAAAAAGTCAGTCCTTTTTTCTCGAATTTTTTTCTCTTATAAAAATGTCACTTACGGCGTGAGTTTTCGTCACGATTTAACGATTACAACCGTTCGAAAAAAAAAACAATATTCAGCCGGAAAATAATTGGTGGAGGAGAAGAGGGAATCGGGTGAAAAAAAAAGTTCGTCTTGGTTCGCGCCGAACGGAGGCGGCCCGGTTAATGCTAAATTGAGCGTTCAACGCGATCCAGACCGAGCCAATAGCCTTACACTTTCGCCCGTTACACATTCGTTGCCCTACCCGCCAGCAACGCCACCGCACATGCAATGATACGACCCAACACTATTCTATTTCGATTTGTTACTCTTCGTTCACTTTAGTCTTTCTTGGTGTTCTTTTAATGCGCCGGTTATTAAAGTAAACAACAAGATTGAAAAAAAATATATATTACAAATTTATGGCACATTATCAAAACGTTTCACTCTGTGAGCTAGTGGTTTTTGTGAATTAGTACACCCACTGTACTTTGAAAAAAAAATCCGATTGCGCTCTTTTTGAAATCGTGCGATTAAAAAAAACATGGCTAAAGAATTGTGATTGATCCACAAAAGGTAGCTGTTGGTGGAAGGCTGTCAATTTTTTACTTTGGAGAAATTTCTGTGCAACATAGCGGCGCAGATGGTTACAGGGGGTCGCAAATAAGAGTCGTTTTCCTGTTTTGAAAAACGACCCTTATTTGGCCACCCATGCAACTGTTTTAAGATTTTCAATGTGATCTTAAATCTAGTGTGTTTTACGCATTTTTGGAAATCATTTTTTTATTGTGCAAGTAGTCAAACAATAATGGTTTAAAAATAAATTATTATGGCAGGATTGAAGTGTTAAATAACTCGTAGCGGTTTAATTCACTCTTTAGCGGCCATCACTTTAATGAGGTCGACTACCCGATTTGAGTACCCATTTTCATTGTCGTACCAAGAAACCAATTTCACAAAGTTGTTGTTCAGTTGCAAACATGCTTTTGAGTCATAGATAGATGATAGTTTACTTCCATTGAAATCTTAATACATAAACATACGTAATATGGTTTAATAGACGGTCATTACCAGTCAAGGGTCTCCCGGTGTGCATTTTCGATTTATTAAAAACGTGCACATCGAGCGATATGCACATCGTGGGAGTCATGCACATCGAAAGAGCCATTGACTGAGAATGGGTATAAGGTGTTAACGGTCGAGACAATTTTGTATCTTATACCAGCTCAAGCTATGTAGCCAGCGTATAGTACTTTATAGATTGTAGTATTACAACACCAGGTACATATAAAACCTGAAAAATATTTTTTTTTATTCTTACCACAGGAGACAACAAGATCATCCGTATAACCAAGGATTCCCTTCATTTTCCCTTGTGCGGCGGACTTAATAGCGCTATTAATTTCTTCCATTGAAGCCGGCTTGGCTAGTTTGCATGTCAAATCGACGACAGAAACGTTGGGCGTTGGAACACGGAACGCCATACCCGTCAGTTTTCCATTCAACTCCGGAATAACTTTACCAACTGCTTTGGCTGCTCCGGTCGACGCGGGTATGATGTTCTTAGCCATGGATGCAAAATTTATTAATTTCACACAGTCCCCACGGCAATTTGGGTCGTTGTTTAACTTTGCGTTAAAAAAACTTTCATGAAAAGCGGTCGAGTATAAACCTTGAACAAAAGCAAAAGAGTATGCATATTATCTAAGAGCATTGCATAATCTCTAAAATGAAATACATGGTAGAAATAAGCAAAACGAATCTCTTGATATGTACGGGTTTATTGTAGGTTTATCTTTCGAAATAAGACAATCGGCCTAATGAGCTAGGATTTATAGAAATCTATTCTATTTTAGAAACACTTCAAATTGTTTTTTTTACGATAAATATGGTAACTCACTACGGCGCATCCCGTGTTGAACCTTAAAAGTACCTACTGTCAACCGGTTAAAGTTAACCACAAAAAACTGAAAAAATAACGGTTTTTTTGTTTATTAACCTTGGGCCAGTCTGACCCAAAATTGAGGGGCATGGTTGGTTAATATCCATCAGCATTAAAGTTTAAAATACATTTACATCCCTGTCCTGAGCCGCTCCACGTCCATCACGCCACGCTTTACCCGAAGGCCCATCCACGGTCTTTTGTGTGGCGGTGTAAGCATGGATGGTTGTCATGAGGCCTTCCTCCAAACCGAACGTATCATTGATGACTTTGGCGAGTGGCGCTAAGCAGTTAGTTGTACACGATGCATTGGAAACGACCTTCATTGATGGATCGTATTGATCTTCGTTAACGCCACACACAAACATTGGCGCATCCGCCGACGGAGCAGAAATAATCACGCGTTTTGCGCCACCTAGCGACATACATATACGTTGTTTTTTTCCAATTTTGACGCATTTTTTTGACG
>SCLG01000559.1:0-11801 GCA_004367875.1 Oikopleura albicans | reverse complement strand
AATTGCAGTATTTATTCAAATTCCAAATATTGAAGAAATCAATCAATCGGATATTGAGTGTTCCCTCACGGAAATATCGACAGTATCTGCCTTTAAAGACAAATTTGGTGACAAATAATTTCAATACTTCTGCATTTTTTAAACTTGTTGAACGGAGCTATTATACTGTCCAATTTAAATTGTGTTCAAGTATGTTTCATGAAATAAAAGACGCAGTAAAACATTTTTCAAGGACGAAATGTGTCAGTTTATTGTGTAGAGGATGATAACAATAATACCTCATAGGACCCGGTCCCGGACAGTTAAGAACTTTTTTCGCTGAGCATACTACATTTAATTATTATGGGCCTATAGGGCCTATTTATTTGAAAATTTCGCCATATTGTAGAGCTCAAAAAGTTAGTAAGAAAAAGTACAAAAATGAAAGTCATAAAATGTCTATAGAGGGCTCTAGAATTTTTCGAAGATCAAAATAAAATTGACCTTCGAAAAATTCTAGAGTTCGCCTCAGACTTTTTATTCTCATACTTTTTCAAATAAATAGGCCCTATAGTATAGGCTCACAATAATTAAATATAGTATGCTCAGCGAAAAAAGATCTTACCTGTCCGGGACCGGGTCCTATGAGTGTAATATAATATATAAGTGTAAATACTAACTTCTATCGTGAACAAATTTCGGTGTAATGTGAACAAAAAATATATAGTTAACTTCGCTGTTGTTTATTAGGGCGTTCTTTGAAAATTATTCATTTTAATAAATAAAATATTATCAGATCGCAGAATACGGCAACGTACTTTGTCTCGCGATTTATAAAGAGAGATAGAACATTCATAATGTCACGTACGTTCACCGGTGGGTCTGTGGTATAGGCTAAAATCCGGGTTGGAAATAAAATGTAAAATTTGACGAAAAAATTGCATGTACAAATTTCGAACCCTGGCTGATAAAAGAATTACAGCAGCTGCTTCCACGAATGAGTCAATTTGAATCGGTACTCGTCTCCGTTCTTTTTCCTTCAGTAGTTCAGCTCTTTCATGAGAGTAACACAAAATCATTCTTTTTTGACATAAACTGCCCCAACAGTACCTGCTATTATTATTTTTCTATTAATTATTTTAGCGGCTTGATACATAACTTGATCAATGACTATTTTGTCTTTATTTCGGGTAACCTTTAGTTCGTACTTTCTGTACCAAATCTATAATTTTGTGCAGGAGTTACCAATTAAGGGCTGCCCAATATAAAGACAAAATAGCTAGTGATAAAAAAAAACTAAAACGCTCAACAATTCCGACACTGATGCTTAACGGATAAGTGGAAAACTATTTTAAACAAGAAAGAGAACATGTCGAAGGGGCGTCTTGCTTTTACACAGCATACATACAGTATAAAATATAGCGTTGGCCAACGCTTGAATTTTTCCTCAACGCTCCCAACGCGTTTGGATGAAAAATTCTCCAATGCCAAACGCAGCCCAACTCTTCCAACACAGCCGTTAACGAACAAGCTCAATTAATTATAAATAATTATTATCGCATGAAATGGGCATAAGTAAAAAACATTATGTGGGAACTCTATCCTGTGAATCATATAGACTTCGATGACCGGTTCGGTGAAGCTCCATAAAATTTTCGGAT
Organism: Oikopleura albicans; assembly: GCA_004367875.1. Taxonomy (NCBI): domain Eukaryota; kingdom Metazoa; phylum Chordata; class Appendicularia; order Copelata; family Oikopleuridae; genus Oikopleura; species Oikopleura albicans. The sequence continues at coordinate 10,161 of SCLG01000559.1, read as the reverse complement.
TTGGACAATAGGAGGTCTCATTGTGAAGTCGCTCGACGAGCAGCTCGGCACAATGAAAAACCGAATACCATTCGAGGCGATAGTTCATGCGGCGGAGAACGAGCTGCTCCGAGCGATTAAATTGACTTTCCGACATTGCATGCCCAAGCGGTAGTAAAGTTTCAACACATTTTGCTGCTGGTACTAGAATTACGCTTTTATCAGGGTTAGTCTTTTGTCTTTTAACATTTTTTCCCTTTCATGATGGTGCTTTATCACCAATTAGGTTATGGTGTGTAGTTCAAAGGTAGAACATAAGATTTTCCACTATACAGTAGTTATTACACCTGTTTAAACTTGTCAAACAACGCCAGTCTTATAAAAAGATACGAACATAAACAATTAAACAGTTAATATAAAATAATATTATTATTAATATACTGTATAGCCTGTATTATAGATATAGCCTATATAGGTATATATAAAATATAGGCTATAGCTTTCCTATACAGTTGGTCCAAAACTTTTGGTTAAAAATAGTTATTAACCGATCCTTGAATCTCGTTTGATACATATTCTCAAAGCACTAGCCAGGCGGGGTATAAAATGGGATTCCAATTGGCGAAGCATTTCATTAGCTTGTTTTTCGTTCACTTGGGCAACATCATAAATCTCCGAAGTCACCTCCTAGAAATCGAAAATAAAAGAAAAAACGTTATATATTTTATTTTCGAAATATATTTATATATTTATTTCCGAAGATACCGAAGATAGATACAGTTATGTAACACAACTTGTGCCCCACCCTATAATGTTTGGCACCATCAATTTATGTAAAGACAAGTTTCATTAATGGATTATTTTTGTGGAATATTTTTTTCTCAAAATATTTCGTTTTTGAAAACATAAACTCGAGCACAAATGTGGGATGAAAAAAATATCAAACAAAGTACACCTTTAGCTAGAGAGCATTTCTTGATGCCAAAAGACTTTTCATTGAACAATGCTCTCTAACGCCAATTTTTTTTTATTTGAGTCATTTTTAAAATTCCTGATCTAAATGATAAACTGCATCATAACGTATTTGCGAGTTTCGAGATATGTAAATTTTTCCGTGCGGATAATAGGAATTAAAAAAACACCGGGAATTCATGTGAGACGCTGAGTATTATGGATGAGAAAATACTGACTAACACTTATCGTTTTGTCGAGTAGAGCGGCAGCATCCCAAGAAATTTTAACCGCACATGATTGATTGTGACTGGTTAACCCCCACTCCCTCATGAGGTACTGCATTATTTTGGGTATTGAACGTGAGAAGAAAGGCATTGATGACTTTTTTAGGCGGTTCAAAAACGGGTAGCCAACTTTGAGCCATACAAAATTTAAATATATTTTATCTTTTTTTAAAAGCTCCTAAATTTTAGCGTTAATTTATTTAACTAATAGTTTAAAAAAAGATAAAATATACCTAACATTAAAAATAGCTTTAAAACTAAGAAAAATATAGTGTTGGAACTTTTCACAGGAAAATCAAATTGCTGTGTTAAAATTATACCGTGTAATATACTTACGGATACGTTAGACCCGGTGGGTTGAACTTGGGTGTTGGAATTATACCTGGTAGCGCAGTGCAGCCAGTAGTGCGCTTGTCCGGTATATACCGATTTTGGTATAAATCACTCAAAATTACCGGTTTTGACTGGTTTTGATCTATTTTGGGCTTAATGATTTCGAATTTGAATTTAGTTCTCTATACCGACCGATTATTTTCCGGTAAATTCCGTTTTTTTACTAGCCAGCACTCAAAATTACCGGTTAAAAAATTACCGCCTAGAAAAGTCACCTTGGTCGTTTTCTTTTTCATTTCTTCTTGAATTGACTGCAGGTCGTTGAAATTTATGAGTTTTCGACAACATCTCTCCTACAATAAAATTAAATTTACAAACCTATTTTACATATTTAACTCTTTTTGAGGACAATTTTTGGCTTACCTCACCGTGCCATACAAGGCAGCTACATGTATGTTTCGGAACACTGACACTTGGAGCATAAATTGAAGAGGATTCTGTGAAGGGATTGACGGCAAATATATGTGACATTTTCGTTTCTGAAATGATTACTATGAATGTATGAATTAACTTGTATGGGCCATACTATGACAATAAATAGTTATAGTATTACTATAACCTTAAAGGGTACACTTAACTCACAGGGGAACCCTGTGCCTTTTAGTCACATAAGGCCCTTTTTAGGGCAATTTAAGACGGCCCGTTTTGGTGAAACGGTTATTAATATTGACGCCCCCCTTAATTTTCCGAAAAAATGAGATTGCCGTTATTTTCAGCCAATTTCGGTAACCGAAGTCCGGTAAAAAACGGGTAAAATTTCCGGTTTGTCCAATTACGCTAGAATTTTCGAACATTAGTTTTTTTCATAAAAAACTAATCTTATAAAAAAAATTTTTCATAAAATATTTTTTATAAGATGTTTTTTCTTAAAAAAATTTTTCATATAAAATTTTGATGGAAACTGTGTAACTGATACCGGTTAAATGACAACAGATAACCGACTTAGAATGCATAACTTTCAAATCATAAAAATGAATATTTAAAAATTCAATTATCCTAAGAATACTCAACAGAAATTTTTTTTTACATCTTACAATATAATCATAAATAATTTAAATTGTCCAAAAAAACTGAACAAGAATTTTCAATCAAAAATCCATACACCCTTCATATCCATTTCACATCATCACAATGATGTTTCGGAAACGGTCCAATCAGCGTGGACTAAAACCCACGCGAAAAATAATTTAGGGTATCCAGTGGATACTATCCACACATCCTCACTTACACAGACACATTATATACATATATATACATGTAATATTACTTTTTTTGATACATTAGAAACTAGAAGACCCTCATTCATTTTCTTTTTTCTTAACTCTCAGGGGGAAGGAGTTTTTGGGAACCCGTAGGGGGAAAATGCGTGTAAATAAACACGCATTTAAAAAATTCACAATAATTCGCAATAAGTCAAAAAACTGGTAAAGCCAAGTTGTAGAGCTCGTCAAACTACGTCGATCTGACTATTCAGAAATTGATTTGGGCCACCAGGGCCCCATAGAGAGCTGTTTGCAATCTCTAACCTACGCAAAAAAACACCGTCAATCGAATTTTCTCGAAAAGTTCAGGGGGTCAGCAATACCCGTTTTGCCCTACGGGGCCTCCATATGTCTTAAATCGACGAAAAAAAAACTTGCGTGTCTATTTACACGCACTTCCCCCTGGGAGTTAAAAATAATAAATAATGGTTAACATAATTCTTACTCAACTTAAGAAGTCTCTGTATACTTAAAATCCTAACTCAAACCAGACAATAAAATAAAAAACCTCTTTTTTTTTTGAAAAACCAACTAATTATCATTCAGAACCCAAATAATTATAAAACGCAATAATCACTAACACCATCATACAGTATGATTCACACTGTTTTATCGTGTCCTGCTGTAAAAATACATTTATGACATGCCTGTACTTATACACTTATTGTTCGCTTCGAAAAATAAACCTTTCTGTATCATTGGAAGCAATAAAAGGAATAATAATAATTATAGCGTATATAAAGCAATTTCGCCGTTATGTGTCACGTCATTGCACTCGAAATACTTTAGTATTAAGCGTTTGAAGACATTTGTTCCAAATGCCCTATATTGTAACATTAAATCAACTTTTGAAAGCCCTCAATAAAGTACATTTTCTGAATGAACTGAATATAATATTCAATTAATTTAAGGCATTCGTTCCAATTTCAAAGGATGAATTAAGCTTTTATATTTTTCTTTAATTTTGAAAATCGGCTCAGTAGTTTCGCCGAAATGATAGAATAAGCCGTAACCAGATGGGGTACGGTGGCGCGGGATGGTTACCATTTCGCGGTGGCGTGGGACAGTTAAATGTGTTTGAAAATCTCTCTTTAAGTATAAACGTTTATAAACTTCCTAGTTACCTGTTATTTGTCTCAAGTTTTTACTATATTGTGAAAAAAGCTAGAAGCCTAGTCCATGTGTGTCAAAAGCAGTTTTTTTATTGACGCGATCAAACCAAAACAAAAAAAATAGTCGAATTGCAATGGAAAAACAAGGCAATCATAATTTATTCTCGATTAAATTTTAGTAAGAATATAGACGACAGTCTGTGAGTCATATACCGGTATATTTTCGATTTCATCAGGGCGAATGAAACAGAATGGGCTTCAAAATAAAATAATAACGAGCTTAATACAAAGATTACTGCGCAGAGTAGGGCTTTAAAAAGTGGGAAGTTGGCTACTCAAAAACCGTAAGACGATATAAAAGTTCCTCCAGTCCCACAATTAAAAATAAAATTAAGGATAAAATTCAAGGCTTCCACGGACCCTAGAACAGTTTTGGATTGCACGGGATAGTATTCTTTAATAATTGTCTTTGTGTAAATTATGTAATACATAATATGTATTATAAATATATACCACCTAACACGTTATGTTAACAAAATTCCATTATGTTACCGCTTTTGGGGATTTGATGACCTCGGTTTCCGCCCTAATCCGTTATGTGAACAATCGCCTACGTCGCAACGGTTGAGACTCAACTCATTATGTTAACAGTTTTCAGTAACAGTGTATATTAGCATTTTTTAGATAAATTCGGTATGATTTTTGTTCTGATTTTTTTTAAGAAATTTTGACAGCGTCACATGACTGATTGACCGATCAATTTTTTTTTTTGATATGCATGCGGCCAGCTGGCGACCTGAAAGGCCAGCCGTTTCATCAGATATTTTTATAATTTCTCCTTTAAGATCATAACTAAAATGGTGTCAGGGTTTTTTGGTTTGACTCATTTCTTTTATCCCAATTTTTGTAACGATCAAAATGGCAAAGAAAATGAGATAGTAAAAATTGAATTGCGCAATTCCGAGATGTAGAAAAAAAAGCCTAAATTACATTATGTTAACAAAAAGGCCCTATTATATTATGTTACCCACAAAAAATATTTTTTTTAAGGTTAACAGTTTTGACGTGTGATGGTGTTGACATAACTAGATGAGAAAGTTACAGATTTCATCCTGTAATTCATACGCGATGTTTACGAAGAAAACATAATGTTAATTTAGTTATATATTGAATCACTAATTTTGTTTGCTTCTGCATTATTATTTAGTGTTTACATTACTATCAATCAGTAATACAATCATAAGTTAACCGTTAAAATGGCACGATCATCAACGAATTTTGTCAGAAAATGTTTTACAAACCCAAAGGTAAGTTAGTATGTGAAGAGAAAATTTTTGCCTGTTATTCGGTTCTTTTGGTCCCAGTTTCGCCAAAACGGTCCTTTAATTATTTTGCCCTAATAGGTGCCATTTAATTGCGATTTAATTTTACCAAATTATAGAACTTGAAAAGTTAGTAAAAATATGTGAAAAAAAATAAAATCCTCAAAATGTCTGCAGTGAGCTCTAGAATTTTTTGAACGTCCAAAAAAAATGACCTTAAAAAAATTCTAGAACCTGCCAGAGAGATTTTGGGAACTTGATTTTCTCCACATTTTTACCAACTTTTAAAGTTCTATAGTTTGACAAAAGTTTTTAAGAAAATGGGACCAAAATAATTAAAGCGCCGTTTTGGCGAAAAAACGGTCTTAATAGGGACCAAAAGAACCGAAGCAGATAAATGTCATTTCAATTTAATATGTTTAGGAATTATTTTGTTATGTTGCGTGAGTGCTTTAAAAGTTGACGATAGCTTAACAGAACTCAAATGTGGCTCCAAAAATGACGACATAAAAACAGAAAACGCTTTAATAATTCAGCAATCCGAAACGATATTTTCAACATGCTCAAGGGACCAGGAACGCGCCTTTCTCAACCGCGTTTGCAAAGATGTGGTTAATATTTACGCACCATTTAACTTGACCGATGAAATGTTATTTAAAAGTGCGATCGAACGCGAGAGGAGCTGCATAATTCCGNGACGTAATTGATTAACCTTAGCTTTACTGTTTCAAATTGGCCGTCAGGCATTAAAGCTGTGCATTCGAACGAAGGGGCTGGATGGCCGATTCTAGCTTTCCCACAAGACATCTAAAATAATAAAACTGATGTACGTTTTACAATGAATTTGAGTTTCGTATCGCGGTCTTTGATACAATACGATTTATTCATGATGTACTCGTTCGTAGTTCTTGAATCTGTAAAATATCTATTTTTCACTGTATTTAATAATAGGCGAGTTTATCGATTTATATAAGTGAGCTACTCAGCGTTCTTTATGAAAACTCGGCTTTAAAAAGGATAGATAATAATTCATTATGCATTTATCCAAATTTNATGCTCAAGGGACCAGGAACGCGCCTTTCTCAACCGCGTTTGCAAAGATGTGGTTAATATTTACGCACCATTTAACTTGACCGATGAAATGTTATTTAAAAGTGCGATCGAACGCGAGAGGAGCTGCATAATTCCGAAAACAGATGTGACAATTCCACCGGTTGAAATCAACCAAAACATTCGCACGGTTATGTTAGTCGGACAAACTGGCGCTGGCAAGTCATATTTGGGAAATGCGCTTTCTGGAGAGAAAAATCCAATAAGTGGACCTTTCACGACTGGGAGTCAGTTACAGTGTAAGTTTTACCATGTACTATTTTCTACTTGATTCCTTTTTTCATCCAGTATCGGAATTTCGTGCTTCAATGACCGCTCATCGACTCGAGATAAATAATTCATTTTTTTCTGATTTCCCTGATTGAATCACTGATTCTATGTTGATTTATCCTACAGTGCGTCCTAGTTGTCGAGTACCGCGCTTTTTCGAAATTACATGTTATGAGAGCTTAAAAACTAGAAAGCGCGGTACTCGACAACTAGGACGCACTGTATCATATTATAAAATAAACGCAAACCATATTGTTCGAAGGAGTCAGTCGCCCAATGTTGATGCATAGGAGTTGTAAAGTGTACTTTACAACAGTGGCTTCAACTTTTATTAAAAGTTCTCATTTTTAGCACAAACCAAATACGTAAACGCTGTCGAAACAAACTTTTTCGGCGACCGGGGCGACACTTTAGGCCTTCCAAAGTTTAACCTCAACATTGTCGATAGTCCTGGTTTTGAAGATTCAAATAAGACAGCTGCCGAAGAAAATGCGAAACGTATCTCAGCGGCGTTTAATTTTGGGGTCAATTCAATTTTGCTGGTTTTGGGCAAAGCAGAGTTGAAATTGAGCCAGACAGAACAAAGTAAGTAACAATTTAAAATCTCTGAAAAAAAACATAATTACGATTCACAGATCAAAAACAACAATAATCTAGGAATTTTAACAAAACTTCATGAGTGGACAAAGGGGAAATTTTGGAAGCATTTGACAATATTACTGCGGGTTTCATTTAATCCGAGTGACATTTTGATAAGAGCTCAATCAAATATTTCCTACTGGACCAAGTACCGGGATGTAACGGTTGCAACGCAGTTTTTGGTTGACTTGGCAGAGCAAAATAATTGGCAAATGAATGGTGGAAGGCGATTGCTGAACAAAGATGATATTAATTTGATGATTCTACCATTTGACGCNTTAGAGGTTATCTACGACAAGCTTATTTCAACTAAAAATGAGAAAAAAAAGCTTACTGTGATTTTTGTAAAGTATTAAAAATTGTCTAATAGCTTCAACTGTATAGAGTACGCCCAAAGAAAAAAACTCTCTAGAACTGACTACGTTAAAGGATTGGAATGATAATGAACTGTTCTGAGAATATTTTAGGAATGTTCCTCTAACTGCTAATTCACATTGACCGTCCACTTCACAGCACAATGACTTACCATTATTACGCAAAACGGAAAAAAAAATTAACAATACCATCTAATCTGGCATATTTTTATAGCAATCTTTGCAAGAAAACTTGTTATGCTGATACAAATTTAACAGCTGATACTCTATTTGCACTTATCCGGCCATTTTTGTCAAACAGAACATTAGCGAACATCATCAAATCAAGGGATTCGTTGACTTTGTGATCAAGTTCTAATACTGCCTGAAAAAGTGCAAAAACTGGCTAATCGCAACGCACGGTGCTCCTGGACGCCCCGAAGCCTTTCGGTACTCCACAATAACATTTTTCAAAATTTTAAAAAGGAATCCGGGTAAGTTCGACACGGCGGTTTTTTTTAATTCGGTTACATTTTTCCAGTTTTCCGGTTTTCCGGTTTTCACTTTTTTTCTAGTGACCGGAAGTGACCGGAAATCATCGGCAATGAAAGAAAATGAAAAAATACGGTATGAAGACCGCAAAAAAAAAATCAGCCAAATCCATCCATAGATTCGTGACTTATAACGATTTTAAGAAAAAAGTGAAAACCGGAAATCGAAAAATGTAACCGAATTAAAAAAACCGAACTTACCCGGATTCCTTTTTAAAATTTTGAAAAATGTTATTCTGGAGTACCGAAAGGCTTCGGAGCGTCCAGGAGCACCGTGCAACGCGTCTTTATTTGAATTTGTCTTATTTTTTATTTCGAAGTCCTGAAAAATTTCTGACAGTAAAAGGAGAGTTTGATGAAACTTTTCATTTATGTCGGTGTCGTTTGTCATGTCGATTATAATAAGTCCAGTCTAAAAAGTCCATCCCAATATCGTCTAATCGCGGTTCTTCCGATTGCATCGGTCCCAACTCGTCGAATCGACTACTGGCCGCCTCCACCGGAAATTCAGACGAGTAGCTGTTGACCGAGGGGTAGCTAGACGGGTCGGAATCGTAGGAGTTAATATCTTCAAGTTGGTTAACACTTGGTACTACCGTGTTGCGCATTTCATTTGACTTGCACCCTTCTTGAATCAGATTTATAATTTGTTGACCGGCCTCGACCAGCTGGTCGAAATCGTCATAAGTCAGGATATGGTTGTCATCCTGGGCAAAGTCAAACAGATAAAAGGTTAGAAAATAATCAATTCCAGCCATACATTTTTAATGTCCAGACCTCACCTCAAAACCGTTACGATTTGGAGTCATGACGTCATTTTGTAACGATTTTGAGCCAGGGACTGTATTTTAATTCCCAGGGGAAGTGTGTGTATATATATACACGACTTGTTTTTTCGTCGATTTAAGGCATATGGAGGCCCCGTAGATCTAAACGAGTATTGCTGACCCCTCGCAACTTTTCGAAAAAATTACATTGACGGTATTCTTTTTGCGTAGGTTGGAGATTTCAAACAGCTCTTTAGTGGGCCCAGGTGGCCCAAATCAATTTCTGACTAGTAAGATCGACGTAGCCAACTTTGCCAGTTTTTTTTTAATAATTGCGAATTATTGTGAATTTTTTAAGTGTATATATACACACATTTCCCCCTACGGGTTCCCAAAAGGCCTTACCACTGAGAGTTAAACACTAAATAAATCAGCTTTTAAAAACGGTGAATCGATATTTTTTCGACCAATTGCACGTTCTTCGGAAAGCCAAAATGAGAAAGAGGCTTGTGTTTTTGTGCATTTTCAAGTTCAAATAATACCAGATTTGGAGTTTCTCCTAACATTACTCGTAAAACCGGTAAATTTTATCAGCATATCTTTTTCCTCTAATAACCGGCTGAATATCGGTCATACGAACAAAACATTACCACAATCGGAGTTTTCACTAACAACTACCACAAAACAAGACCAAACTGGTAATTTTCACTGCTAGATGTCCTATAACTTATAGCCTTATATTCTATACCGTAAGTTACCGATAAAACCGGTAACGAAATAATTTTATAACCTTATCAATTCGGCTTTATTGTAATTATGACCAACTCCGACCGCAATCTGCATTCGACTCAGTTTCTTAAATTGATCAATGGTTTTTTGGTCCCGTTGACTGTCCCTGTCTCGGGATTCGCCATCGGATAAAGTGACAAAAACGGTGGCGCCTTCAATATCTTCCCCGTAAGCACCGGACACTGTCGGCAACTGATAGTAAAGACCATTATTCCCAAAGACTTTATTTAAAGTTTCGTACGTGTTTGTGCCCTGTGCCGATTGGACAACATTTAGCACTTCCTTTTTGAAATTGTCCACAGCTGATTGGTTGCCGGGTGTAAATTCGCCGATAATGGGCTCCGGAATGGCGCCAGTAAACTGATCTTTTGAGAAT
>SCLG01000558.1:37010-55015 GCA_004367875.1 Oikopleura albicans | reverse complement strand
ACTTTTTGGGCAGATAAACCCCGGGCAGATAAACCCTCAGGGAGTGTATAGTAACATCTTTTCTAGAAATAAACAGGAAAACGGCCAAAAAATTCCACTTGCGGAAAACATACCGGTATATAAAATGATACGATTTTAAAAACTGAATTTACTATTTTTTAACTCGCAAGAGGAAGTGTGTGCATATATGCACACGACTTGTTTTTGGTCGGCTCTCTAGGGGGCCCTGGTGGCCCAAATGACTTCTTAATAGTCAAATCGACGCAGTTTGACGAGCTCTACAACTTGGTTTTAACAGTTTTTTGAATTATAGCACACAATTACCATTTCACACTTCCCCCTGAGAGTTAAATTACATTTTACAAGTTAAACCCGAGTACTTTAACCCCGCTCAAACAGTTACCTTTACGGATACCATAGTATCAAATGCATCATTGTCGATTTCATCTTCCTCTTCCTCAAATTCCTCCTTCTTGATGGATAGATGACTGGCCATACAAACTTTAATTATATAAAATTTGAAATTAGAAAAATGCTGAGAGCAATTCAAACAAAAAATATATCTTGCGTTTTATTGCATTTCGTCTACCAACCACGAAAAAAAAAAATCAATGACAAATTGAAAATACACATGTCGACAGCGTGAAGGCAAATTGAAAAGGCCTTTTCAATACGCTGTCAAAAACTCGGGTTTCCATTTTAGCTAAAACCTTTATTTTGTTTTCAATTGAGAGGCCTGCGCCACGTCGTCTTCAATGAATTTCATATTTCTGCTACTGTGACAATTTGACAGCGTTTCAGAACACAATTATATATGCATACATTTGTAGATTTCGTAGAATTGGCCAAATCGAGAAAAAAATTAAATGAGTGCGTAGGTGGTAGAAGTGGTCAGGTGCAAAGTTGTTATTTTGCGTAGGTTGACACTTTCAAAGAGGCTCTGTAGCGGCTCATGGTGGTCGTAACTAACTTTTAGATTATCGTTTCGACTCAGTTTGACGAGTTCTACAACTCGTCCATAATAGATTTTTATTCAAATGTCGTTTTGTCCAGTTCTACGATATCTACCACTAAAAATTCATTAAGCGGCCTACGTAGGCTGTGCTCGGGGTTAGCTCCGGACTGGTAGATATGGTAGAAAAGAGCAACGCGATAATTTTTGGGGAAAAAAAATGTGGACAAGTAGTAGAGCTTAAAAAATGAGTCGAAACGATTATATAAAAGTTAATTTGCCCACCATGAGCCGCTACAGAGCTGTTTGAAAGCGTCAATCTGAGCAAAAAACATTTACAGCGCTTTTACCGACTACGAAGTATCGCCTACTTTATCCAACCACTTTCGCCTCTTTCAAAAACCGCCCAAATGAATCCATATGGGCCGGATAAACGCTTAAGGCGTAGGCGGACTAAAAGGAAAACATGCAAAAAACACCGACCAGTGGGCAAAGTGGCCGGATAAACCCGCAGGGGTTTCTCATAAACTGGCCGTTACTAACAAAACAGAAAGTTGTCTATGACAAAGTCATCCTTTCCTGGTATGTGACGGTTTCAACATCGTCGGAAATGCTCACATTACGTTCGCTTAATTTCAGGCTCATTCCAGAAATGACGTTTTTTGCTAGAATTTATTAATAGTGATTATAAAATTCTAAATAGTTACAGTTCTCGTTCTGCAAACAGCATGTTGGCTCAAAAACCCGAAAAGATACCGTTTTAGATACGAGGACTGTAGTAAGTGGTCTTGTTAGTAGAGAAAATTTGATGGAATACTAAAACAAAAATTTGATTCTCTATTATAACCAGTATCCGGCAATACTATCAGGTGGTACTCCTCAGGACCCCGCGGGTCTTAGGGACTCAGCCCAAAGATGTATTGCGCACGATGACCCGAAACGCAAAAATCGAAAAGAAAAGCTCAGTTTTTACGACCTCAAATTAAACTTATTAAACATAATTCAACATAAAATGTTTTTCAAATGGATGTTGAGCGGGGTGACCCCGCCGGGGTTCTTGGGCGGGCCACCGAAATATCAATTATCGTAAATTAAATTGAAAAACACTTTGATACTTAACACAAACAATCTTTGATCTACCGTAACCATAATTTGTAATTTGCCGAGTGAAATAAATTTTACTTCCTAACCATAATTGTTTTCTCACGGTTTTAAGTAGCGCTTTGCTGACAGCAAAAATTACAAATTCACGCTTAAAACCACACCCAAAAGCAACGTATAGCATGCTAGCATTAACTTAACCGATGGTGTCCGAATTAAGTTTGAAGAATATATTATAAAAAAGGTCACCCCCTCCTTAATTGACAAGTTCTTAGATGCTTGAGTGCTGCTCAAAGAACTGTACTGAATCGAGGGTATTTTTGGAACATGCTACAGAAAACGTGCATTCGAATTCGTTATATAGGGGGAGCAGGACTCGGCACGAATGGCTTTTGGCACATGGCTTGGCTTGGCTTGGCTTTTTGTAAGCCAAGCCATTTTTTTTCGAGGGTCAAGAAAGCCAAGCCAATTTTTTTCAGAAGGTCAAAATGCCAAGCCAAGCCAAGTCAATTTTTTTCAAAAGGCCAAAAGGCCAGTAAAAAAGCCAAGCCAAGCCAATGAAAATGCCTGGCTTTGCCGAACCCTGAGGGGGAGTGCCAAGTACGGAAGTTTCGACACCTACCCTTACTTGGTGTTGCTTTCCTTACTTGGCACCCTGTATAAAATGTCCGTTATGAGAACTCCTTTTCCCGATGTCATTTTCTACGAAATAATTTTGAGGCACTTACAATTGAACGGTACTCTCTTTTGCTCGAATTCGTCTAAGAACAATGCTGTTCTTCAATTTGATTCCGAATGCGTTCAAAACAATACAAGTTTTTCTCTAAATTGCAATAAATTTTGTTATTAGAAATACATTGTAAAGTGTTACAGATGTGGCCAAAGTTTTCTGCAGTTTTATTCACCATGAATCATGGTCCATGATAGTTTACTTTTTTCATTAATTCAATAAAATAATCAGATTCGGGATGTCTCAAAAGGCATATGATATCCCTTTTCCGCTTAAAGTAGACGTTCATCGCCGCTACCTCATTTGCTCATTTTTCTAAGTTTATCTTACCCCAATAGTAAACTAGAAAAATGAAGAAATGAGGTACCGGCGATGAACGTCTACTTTAAGCGGAAAAAGGATATGCAGCATCACAAATTTTTACCTCTCTAGCACCTCGTCCGGTGTCAAAAATGACCCTAGGCTTTAAAAAGATGGGACCGAAAAAATTTCACGACGTTTTTGAAGGTTAAACGTTGGTGCAAGTTAACCCAGAAATAGTCAGATTCGTATTTGTAGACCTTCTTCTCTGAATCTCGGTCATCATTGCGGCGCGGCCCTTAATGGCATCCTTTTAAGGTCACATATATTTGAATGAAAGAAAATGTCAGTATGAAAAAAAAGGCAACAAAATAACAAGCTGATTCGTATTATCACTGTTAAATAATTAAATTTTTGGCGGCGAGAATGTCAATGTTGCTCAATGTGAGCTATTATCTGTTTACCGTGTTTATATATATATTTCAAATATAATATCATACACGGATAATATCCATATACTGACTCGCAAGGAATAAACTTCACCTATTTTGAAAGGGGAAAAAACGAATAAATGTATTGTCACATATCTCATTCTTTTTCGTTCGATAATTTAGTATAATAAATAAAACAAAAAAAGATGTAGAATATGTAAAAAGCGAAAGATCAAGAAAATCAGACAAGATATCCGTTCTCATCGGAAAACCGTACAATTACAAATTTTTTACAGCTAGTCTAGATGATGACTGTAAACACGGTGCTTGAGCTAGAATAATCGCTCATAAGTAGGGTCGCTGACGCGAACTTTGACACAAATTTAAAAGTGTCTCAAATTGTCTGATTTTTAATGAATGTATGGTAACCGACCACTGCGCACCCTATGGTGAATCGAAAAAAGATCTATAATTATCCGGTTAGAAATTAACCACAAATTAAGCATACAAATCATGTTTTTTTTTAAATTACATCAAGGCTTATAAAAAGATCTTGTCGCACCAAATACCGGTAGTTTGCAGATTCTGAGGCTATACCACCCCATGCTTTAACGGGTTAATTATAAAAAAAATAGTTATCACTTTTAAAAAACTGGTAATTTCGACACGGCTATTTTTTATCCCGGTTTCGATTAGCAAACAATCTCCCTTACCTCATACTGTTTCGGTACAAATGATTTTCTATAATAGGAAATGATAGAAATTTGGTAAATTTCATTAAAAAAACACTTTTAAATACCCCTCGCAAAAACTTCCAACTATCAGACGGTCTGATTCAGACCCTTTTGAATAGAGAAGTTTGGCCGTTCTCTTAATTGATGGAATATACCTCTGGTTTTGACTGAAAAACATCAAATTAACAATTTTGTATTTTTAGTTTTTCTGAGGAGCTCAACTGGTGTTGAGATAATATATTAGAAATAAATATAGTTCAATAGTTCATGAGTTCAATGAACTATGTCAAGTACACAAGTATCAATTACATATCTAATTGTTGTATACGAAAAATTCTGCAAATATAGCTATTTTTACCTTATATTTTTATTAATCTTTGAATTTTGACTCCCAGGGGAAGTGTGTGCATGTATGCACACAATCTTTTCTGTCAATATAAAGCATAAGGAGGCCCCGCAGCCTGCGGGCCGCAGGGCAAAACGGACACTGATCCGCTATCAACGTTTTGAACAAAAATGGCGGTACAGTCCTTACTGCTAGTACGGACCTTGTTCTCGAAAATAGCGTCCGTATTTGAGTGGATCGTCCTAAAGTCACTTTTAGTAAAGTGTTCAGTTTCGACTTTTTTCGGGGAATTTTTCACAAAAACCGTCCGTATTAAAAAAGATCGTCCGTATTGAGTGCTTGCGTATTGATAGTAAGGACTGTCTTTCGGATTATTTACTTTGACTGGAAAAAAAACATAAGAATTTCCGGTTTTTCAGATTAGTACTCATAGTTAATATGTTTATTTTTGCGGGCATGTCACAGATTGCCTCTTTTGTACGTGTTAAGAACTTTATCTCTTGGAAGAAGTCGAAAAAAATGTTAAATAGAATATTGAATTTATGTCTGTCTTTTTGACTATGACAGAAAAAGTCGAGGACCTCGTGATACTACCAGTGCGTTTCAATGATCGATCGATTGCNAAAAAATGGCGGTACAGTCCTTACTGCTATTACGGACGTTGTTCTCGAAAATAGCGTCCGTATTTGAGTGAATCGTCCTAAAGTCAGTTTTAGTAAAGTGGTTAGTTTCGACTTTTTTCGGGGAATTTTTCACAAAAACCGTCCGTATTAGAAGGGATCGTCCGTATTGAGTGCTTGCGTATTGATAGTAAGGAGTCCTTACTAAGGACTGTCCTTCGAATTATTTACTTTGACTGGAAAAAACATAAGAATTTCCGGTTTTTCAGATTAGTACTCATAGCTAATATGTTTATTTTTGCGGGCATGTCACAGCTTGCCTTTTTTGTACGTGTTAAGAACTTTATCTCTTGGAAGAAGTCGAAAAAAAAATGTTAAATAGAATATTGAATTTATGTCTGTCTTTTTGACTATGACAGAAAAAGTCGAGGACCTCGTGATACTACCAGTGCGTTTCAATGATCGATCGATTGCGTTATTCTACACCATTACTTGTTCAATCATAATAACTTTAATCGATTTTTGGTGTCACGTTCAGGGCTCGGTAAAGTCGGCTTATATTTTTGGTTTTATTTAGTCAACCTTATAGACAATCGGGATATCACCTACGTTTTGTGCAAACTGTTTTCTTGATAAAATTGTATTTAAAAATCGAACACTTCAGAAGCATCTACGGTCCTTAATCCTTTTTTGGACAATTCCTCCTTTTTCGGACGAATTCTCCCTTTTCTGACGCTTTTTGGGCCAAAATGGGGCCATTCTAATATAAAAAAAATGATCCTGTTGTTACGATGCTCCTTTTTCGTACGTTATATTCAAGAACCTAAAACGTCCGAAAAAGGAGTAAAGACTATATACCCAAAAAAGACGTTTATGAGTTGCCTTAGTAGTCAAAATTGCAATTATTATCGTGATAATTTGTAAATTCATTCTGGATGACAATTTCACTTAAAATCCCTATCTAATTAAACCACAATTTTAATCTTTATTCTGTGCATCAAAATAATGTGCATAGTCAGCCGCGGTTTTTTAAACCGATGTTTCGGCAAACGTCCAAACAACAATTAACTGTTAATTATCAATATGATTTCCTCGAAATTATAATCTTCGGAAACATACAGTGCATTTATGTTCAAATCGGAGCGAACCTACGCAAATAAAAAAAAATAAATGAATGACTGAAGGCGATCGTAGTATTACTACTTCCTTAAAGGAAGTTGTTTTGTTTAAATGATGCTTTTTCATCCTTACTATTATAATTCTAGTCATGTCAGTAACCAATAGACAGGAGCTTTGCTTTGAACATAAATTCACATTACTGATATCCTTATCTTCGAAATAAAAAAAATCTCTTTGAAGAATATCGTTCAGCTTTGCGGCGAATTCACCACTTAATGACGGTATAAATGTTAATGACTTTGGTTTGAGCAATTTATCCATTAATTTCGCGGTTAACCGCGGTTATTGAATACCATGCGTCCCAATACTACATGAATCATAATAAGTTAAATCGATTTTGGATATTTTTTATTTCTCTATTTTTTCACTCTCATCCCACATAATCAAATGCTCTTTGGTCAAACCATATTGAACAAAATCTGGCATCCTTTACGAGCATTTTCAATAAAAAAGCAATCTGCTCAGAATGCGAATTAATTGAGTCAATGTCTTTAAGTTTTTTTTTGTTTTTTCCACGGAGATTTATAATTTGTAATGAAAATTCGACATTCAAACGTTTACTCTCATTACACCTGTAAACGCTAAATTTAAATAGCATATACTTCCGAAACATGTAATAAAAATTCTGACGTGGTTGAAGTGGTTTCTTTCACATTTTGGCATAATGTTGACAAAATGCATTTTTATGGGAATTTTTAAATTAATAAATGCAACGGATCCAGAAGTTTTACTTCAAGTACACGGCTAAAATAATTGTTAACTTTGAAAATTTTAACACCAATTGTCATGAAAAGTTTCCGTTATATTGACATCTTTTATAACTGTAACTATTACTGTAACACTATTCACTTAAAAGTGTGTTACTGGAACACGGACCGCTCCAGAAAAGATCACATCGAAAAAATTTAACATAACAGAATTTATCATAAAAGCACAGTGTGTAGGTGGACACGCTGAGAAATTTCTGAGCAATTTAAGGGCACAAATTTTTTCAATATAACGGCATAAGTCGTGTACCTAATTGGACAAGACAAAATTAAAACTACGACATAAAAAATTCAAAATCTTGAAGAAAATTTAACAAAAAAATAACTCAAATTAACAGGACGTACTTTGCTGCAATTTTACATTTCTCTCTTGCGAATTTTTTAGTTTGTAACAAGTTTTGTTGAAAATTTTTCACATTTTTAATTGTAAAAAATTGTTTTCACTTTTAGTTATTACCTTGTTTCGTTTTTCTATAATGCAATTTTAGCTACTGTCTTATACGTCAAATTTCTCTCAAAAAACTATTAAAAACTTATGAAATTCATTCCATGTTGATTTTTCTACATGCTAATAAAAAGTGCTAATTGTTTTATTACGTAGTAAATTTAAGTAACCAAGCTTAATCAGTACCATAAAATCAAACTGTCTTTTCTTTGACGCAAATACTTCGTTTATATATTTGGTCTATTGAAGATGTTTTAACCCTCAGAAGTTGTCACTGCCATTCTTAAAGTCGGTAATTTATTTTTTCTTAGCGATTGAGCCAATTCATCCCCTTTTGCTCGGACTAGAAAATACACCACCTTAGCCAGTTATCTTAACAACTTTTTTGCCCAGAAAGTGTCAAGATAATGGCATTTTGTTATGACAATTAGGTAGGGCGGTTGGTAAAACAATTGGAAATCGCGATTCGTTTGGGTTCAAAAAGTGTTAAGATAACCTAGCTTTGTTAAGATAAATGGTTAGGGGGTGTACCTAAAATTAAAAAAAATAATAAGAATTAAATCATTAGTTTGAGCGAAACACTTTATTTGTGTCAAAATCCAATAAGAAGATATGAAAACCATCTTTATCTGTTATGTGGATTGAGACACCACGTGGATTTCGGTACAAAAGAGACTACACTGATTTAGTATATATGTTGCAGCGTAGGCTAACTGGAGTTAATAGTTAGAAGGCCTTAAAGTAAATAGTTAGAAGGCCTTATAACAAATCCCTCGATAGATACAGTGTCAGTTGGTATTTCAGTATCAGTTGTAGGGAAATCAGTTGATGTTGTAGAATCCTTTTTGTGGCTTCCCTTCTTTTCCAAACAGGGTTATTGAACTGTACTTAATGCTTTTAAAATAAGATTTTTTCCATATTATTCAGGAACGAAAGACAGCCAGGATGGGAGTGGGGTACTTTCGCGACCACTTTTGTATACCATTCACCCCAAGATAGCCCCAAAGAATAGAGCCATAAATTATGGCCCATAATTGAAACATATTTTGGCTCCCGGAGGATATTTTTTATAGGCTACGTACTTCACGACATATTTTTTTGTTTGTTTTTTCGAAATTTATCGTCTATTTAATTGAGAATATGCTGTGCGTGACAATGCGCACGAAAAGCGACAACTTTTGATGAACTCAACTTGGCGAATGAAAACAGCATTAACAACCCTGGATCTACGTGATGTTTGTTGGATCTTAAAATAATGATCAATTTAGTAATAGTAGAAATAGTTTAGTCACAAAATATTCTTAAAATGACTTAAACGTTAAGTTTTCTTTAGAAGTATTCCGACGTGGGCGTAGGTGGTAGAAGTGGTCCAGAAAAAGTTATTTTGCGTAGGTTGGACATTTAAAATAGTTCTCTAGAGGCCCCAGACTCGGGCCCCCAGTGGTCCAAATCAAGTTCTAAATACTCAGATCGACGTGGTTTGACGAAATTTTTTTTGCCCGCTTCTACGATATCTACCAGAGGAAATGAATCATTTCTAATGATCCTTTAATGATCGCTGTGGTATAAATACATAAGTCGACATTTTCTATTTGTTTTTTTTTTTCGAAAAAATTCCAAATAATTTAACACTCGATTTCAAGAAATTAAAAAAGAAACTCACCCAGATCTGCCACAGATTTTTTCAAGGAGCATAATGATTTTTTTGCCATGTAGAATTAGGTCTGTCATACTAAGGCCGAGAATTAGGCCAAGTGCACCACCGATATTAGCCAGTAGGTCATTAAACATATAATTTTGCTTTTCTACATAAGATACTCGCAAGACGTCCGCCATTCGTATTGTGGTTGCCAGTGCCGCTAATAAATAGAATTTGAATCAAAAGTGTAATACACGAGATCGCCAAATACGGGTCTCCTAAAAAATTTTCGCCTTCCGCAAACCAAGGTCGTCGGCGCCAAATAAGGGTCGCTTTATAAAACTTCAGCCTAATTCTGGGATCAGTTTTTATAAGATGAAAGCGACCGATATTTGACGACCACCTGTAATTCATTTACTCTTTTGGATTTGCGATTTTTCTTTTATATTCGCAGTAATTTGAGGTCATTTACATTTATAAACAAAATATGTAAATTAATATTATAAATCGAGATTATTATGAAATGAAATAGGTCTGAAAAATGTTCAATTAAACAAAAAAAATATTAAGAAAAAAACAGTATTTTTCATGTGTCCGATTTTGGAAAATGTTGGAGATAACGAAGAGATTTTATGTATGGTTACTTTACATTGAAGTCTTTCCGCCAAATCTCTTATCGGTAAAAATACATTTTGTTAAAAAAAATCTTTCCCGTCAACCGTAAAAGCAGGTCCATACATATCAATTATACAGTATGTAAGTAATACACTACATGTATATGATCAATTAATATTGTGTACATCAGGGTTAAGTTTCCACACTAGGGTTACCAAACCTTACAATTTACGGTGCCTACCATAACTATCATTAAAAATAAGTTTATTTTACCGTAGTCAGAGGATTTTTGTTGTATAGATTCGAATTCGTTGATGCCTTGATATTCCAGTTTTGTATATTCGATCCCTTCTTGATGAAATGAGCTTTGACTGCACCTTGGTAAACACGCAGTTTCGTTTATTGAATCCTTAATATTATTTAAGTGACTTCAGTTTAACACACTAGGTGCGCCGTTATGTTACACCCCATTATCCTACAATTTTTCCCGTTCGTCCCGTTATCGTACACTTTCTTAGCAAAAAACTTTGCGCTGTTCTCGCCTACGCACTACACCGTTATCTTACAGTTTTTTTCACTATCGCAGTGATTTTCAAACGCGAAAAAAATAAATAATGTTACCACTTTTTGGTAACGTTGCTTGACCGCGCGTCTGAGGCCTATGTGGCCTGTCATTGGTCTTTTTTGACCGCGCTTGGCCAATCACCGAAAGGCAACTCACCGAAAGGCGATTTCTTTCTTATAAAATATTTTTGTATTACAGTCCTCCCCCTCTAAAGTGCCGCACTCAAGGAGAAATATGCATTTCTGCTAAAAAAATTTTTTCGCGTTTTAAAATCAGGACGATATATTACACTTTTTTCATTTGGTTGTGTAAGATAACGGCGCACGGTGTAGTCGCGCACCTGGTTTTGAATGATTAGGTGCACTTACTTTTAATTTTGTGATGCATATTGCGTGCTCATAGAAGTTACAAAACCGCATGCTTCTTAATAATGGCAAAATTGATACTTTGCCTTGAGTTAACAGAAATGCAATACCGTCCTTGACAATGTTTTTCAACTCACGATACATTTTTTATTCATTTCTGGGCGTTTTTAGACCCTAAAAATAAGAAATGCGAACAAAAGTTAAGTGTTTTGTTGAAAACACTGGTCCTTGGCATATGGCGGATAACATTGGCAATGTGTTAACATAAGTTTTAGCATGTTACTATATGCACATACACGTCGAGTATACAGGGGGTTACTATCACAGTGGGTAAAAGGACGTCCCAAAAGTTGCGTATTCATGCTTACTAAGTTCATAATTGGCATGAGACCAGGAATGATTGGATAAGAGTGTTGCTTGTCCAAAATTCGTTCTTTATTGTCTTGATAAAAAACAGTCAACCCCCTTTTATACTTGTTCCACCCAAACGATGCATCTGACATGTTATACGCGACGGTTAAGTGAAGTTCTTCAATCGGAGAAATTTTTGTCGGCAACCTTAACTTTGACGCCTCTAAATTATAAATGTTGGGTTTAATTTAACAACAATATAAACTTTTTCAAACTACGGTCTTGCTTTTAATGCTACCGTTTAACCCCCAACCAAAAAACAGGGACGTTTGTCCCTACACCAGAAATAGGCGTATTTTTTTGATGTTCGGGTTTATTAAATTAATCGACAGTAAAATCCAACATAGAAAAAGCAATTGTGAATCCGTAGAACACAAAAAAAAATAAATGATAATTTTTTCAATCACGAGTAATGAATGATTCATTGAACTTGGTTAACGGTCAAAAACAGGTTTTTTGCAATAAATGCATTAAAAACTCCTTTTTTCAAACATGTTTTTTTTGTAATTGTGGTAAGTAGTAAAGTTAACCATTTAGGTCTTCCGGTTAACCGGCAATTCACTGGTAAATTAGCTAAATGAAATTTGTGTTTTTGTTGTCAAATCCGCCAAAAAGTGTCCAAGGGTGGTCGAAGACCTTTCGAAAGTGTTGTGGCGAAATCAGGTCATTGCCCGTGCTTGTGTGCACAGGGAATTGACCTCGGCGCACGAGCCGGCACACAAATACAAAATGACGAAAGTCAACAAGCCACGCCACGCCACGGAACGGAAAACAAAATATACGAAAAATCACAGACACGAAAATAACCCTGCAACAAAATCACCCGAAATAAAAATATAATAATTTTGGCAAGCGGACAGCGTTTTCTTGAGCACTACAAATGGTGACTGAAGTGGGATTCGAACCCACGCCCCCGAAGAGGCGTACTAGCGCTGACTGGCTAAAACAAGTAGTAGAATTGCAGACGATCGGATGTAAAGCGCTCAAACAACGGTGGAGCTCAACGGAAAGGAATTCACTTGAGCCGCTTATAAATAAGGCGGACGTGACCGTGCAGGATCTAATTTTAGCAAAAAATATTACAAAGATCCTTGGCGGAAACATGTCGAAAGGCGATTTAATCGCCAGTACAGAGCCTGACCTAAAACTGGAGAGTCTAAAAATAATAGACTCAGATTCGGAAAGCGAGTCACCACAGGCGGTGGTGAATAACCTAACAGAAAGTAAGCCAACAATAAAACTCGACATACCCAAGTTCGACCCTGAGATACGTGACGCTAAGAATTGGGTTTGTCATGTCAGTTATATTTTTGATCTGGCTTCGATAAAAAACGAAAAAACCCAAATAGCCAAGTTACTGTCAGCGCTCGACCCAGACCTTCAAGGGCGGGTACGCGAAAACCTTTTGGAAAAAGTGAAGAAAAACGGCGCCGAAGGCGCGACAAAGGAGTTATCTATTTCTTCATTACACGAACTAACCCGAAAAGCCGACTATGAAGTCGATGCTAACATTGAAAATCTTACATTTGACCCCAATGAGAATTTTTTAGGGATTTTTATTACAAGCTTTTGGCCCTAGTGAAAATGAGATACCCGGATGTAGACGACATGAAGACACTCGAAGGCATTGCGACAGCACAATTCAGACAAAAGGTACCAAAGATGGTTCGAAACAATGTCACCTTTCAACTATCCGAAGCGAAGGGACCCACGCTGTGCGACGTCGCCCGAAGGGTGTACAAATCTGAAAAAAACCGTACCCAATCAATATCGTCGGCGAATGCATTCATCAAAAGAAACACGCCAAGAAATGGCCACTTTCGTAGACATAGCAAGTAGGTCCATCGAAAGTCGGACCATCGATTTGCTCATAGTGCAAATTATGAACGATCAGAAAAGACTCTCAGAAGAGAAAATACAAAACAGGGACAAACGTCCCTGTTTTTAGTTGGGGAACCGCTAACTATTTTTGGTTGGGGGTTAAGTTTTATGAAAATCGGCTTAAGGTTCGTAGATTGTTTTTAAATTTATTTGATTGATTGCTCTGGGTGTCTCTTCGAGTCAAGTGTTACAATGTTACAATGTAATCAATCGAAAAAATTTACAAACAATCTAGAAACGCTCGGCCGATTTTCATGAAACTCAACCGGTAATAGTGCGCGCCACAACTGGGCCAAGTGGTCTCTCGTAATTATAATGGCTCATCAAAACCCAACCCTTCGTTCCCAAATTCTGATACTAGAAAAATTATAAGAAATAGCTATGAGAATTACCATTATTTGGAATCCAACCAAAAATCGCCCAGTATCGTTGAGTTGGGGGCCAACGGTTAACCGCCAACCCAACACTCTCACTAGTGTTATAAGGTCGCTCTTTTAAGAACTCCTTACCTGAAAAATAGTTGACTTACCAGGTACTGTATGTGTTCTGTTTTTAGCATTCTGTTTAATGGCAAAGGCGTTTTCACGGGCAGTGTAAACTTGATCCAGATCTAAGGCTTAAAGGGATTAAAATTCGCCACCAACTGGCCACTTTTGGGCCCAATTTTCTCACGNGTCTCTCGTAATTTTAAGGGCTCATCAAAACTCAACCCTCCGTTCCCAAATTCTGATACTAGAAAAATTATAAGAAATAGCTATGAGAATTACCATTATTTGGAATCCAACCAAAAATCGCCTAGTATCGTTGAGTTGGGGGCCAACGGTTGACCGCCAACCCAACAGTTTCACTAGCATTATAAGTTCGTTCTCTTAAGAACTCCTTTCCTGAAAAATAGTTGACTTACCAGGTACTGTATGTGTTCTATTTTTAGCATTCTGTTTGATTGTAAAGGCGTTTTCACGGGCAGTGTAAACTTGATCCAGATCTAAGGCTTAAAGGGATTAAAATTCGCCACCAACTGGCCACTTTTGGGCCCAATTTTCTCACGCGGTAATGCCTAGGTAATGAAGGTACGCTTACACGGCGAGTCGTTAAGCGTCCGGTGCACCGGACCGCGGTGCGTCGTCCGTTTTTTTTTTACTTTTAATATTTTTTGTTCGAATATTGTTCTATTTTGCGTGACTTATTAGTCGTGACCAATTATTCCCATTCTAAGCAGGCGCCATGAAACGACCATACAATTTTCCACATATCTTCACAGTTGAAATCCTTAAAATAATTATTTTAAATAAAAAAAACCGAAACATTATGTTAACTTTTAGTATAATTTGAACCTACAGTACTTAAACACCTAGGTATAAAGTATAAGCGTTATATTTTTGGCTATAACGATGAAACGAAGGGCAAAACGTTCTCTTTTTAGTTTAAAAACGTGTAGTCATGTAATTGAGTAACTGTGGGTATAACTGGTTCCTGGTTTATTTGGCCAAGAACAGCAGCAACAAAAAAGACGAAAATACAAAACAAACCCTAATTCGGCATTTCGCTACTAAATAGCTCGTTTTTGTCTCATGGTAAAACTTCGCCAGATCCAAGGATTCCAATTGTTCCCATTTTGTTATGTTTAAGTTGATCTAACATAAGGGTTAACATTAAAATTTGTTAACGGTTATTTTTTAGAACAGTTTAAATTTAATTTCAAACTTTTTAATAATAAATTTAATTAATCCGTATGACAAATTTACATGTTAATATGACATTAAATGGCACAACATAGTCAAAATTGGAATGTATCATTAAATTTTGTATCATTAAATTTAGGGTAAACCCTAATCTCGTTTTCGAGAAAACTTGAATTGCTTTTTTTTCTTGAATTGGCGCTAATTTTCAATTGTTCCAAGTTTTGAACATTTTCTCCATAGAGTGCTTCAAGGTCATGTCGCGTTATAAATGGATAAAGTTTTTCAATTTTTTGCCTAGAATGCATGGATTCCGAGCAAACTGTTATTCTTGGGAAATTTCGTGTGGTCTCTTCGTTTGCTTAAACAATTTTAGAGAAAAGTAGACAGAAAAGTCATTTTAATTGCTAAACGTGACGCCTGTGCGGTCCAGGGTTAAGTATCCGAGACAGGAATACCTGGAATATCTGACAATGTTATGGATGATCCTCGTTCACAATATTTCGTTATTTCTTCGTGTATTGTAGCGGTCGTATAAATGAATCCAGACCACCAGAAAATAGCATAACTGTGTTCTAAGCTTTATTTGGGTGTCTAAGGTGGAATATTTAATACACCACCTGACGGGTTATCTTACCAAGATTCGGTTATGTTACCACTTTTTCACCCAAAAAGTATTAACGAATGAGCGGTAAATTGTGGGAGTTTTCCACTGTTTATATGAAAACCGGCTTGATAAGTGACGGCTATGCATTTGTCCGGTTCATTTATCCGGCAAAATTCTGTGAATATTCCAGCGAGTCGCCACGTATTCGACAGTTGTTTTTTTTGCCAAAAGTGGCGGATAACTACAGTGGGTGTGTAGTAGAAGAATAAATAATGCCACATTCTCAGCCAGAACTGCCTTAAGTGTTCGAACCTGTACCGTAAAAACATTTTTATAAACCAAGCTTATTTCAAAAATGGTGGGTTTATACATTTTCGAATAGTCAAATGGATGATTTTGACTTTACAAGGAAAATGTTTGTCGTTTTAATTAACTTAGTTCTTTATATACTACGTAATTATGTTATCATAGTTAGAATACNATATTTTCGAAATTCGAAAATGACTATTATAGTCAAATGGATGATTTTGACTTTACAAGGAAAATGTTTGTCGTTTTAATTAACTTAGTTCTTTATATACTACGTAATTATGTTATCATAGTTAGAATACTCAATAATTCATAAGGTTTTATCAAATAATTATTCAATAATTCGAGTGATTTGAGGGCAATATATCAAATAATCAGCATAATTTATGATATAGCCAATATCATAGAGTATTAGTACAAACTTTTGTGACCTTATGAAGCCAAGTTACACAAGGTTTGTAAGCTATGATTCATAGCGTATAAATTATGGCCGCTAATTAATGAGCATTTCATCTCTCTGAAAGCTTATAGCACTGTACTCGGACTGACCCTCAATCTGAAATAAATACAGAGGACACACAATTATATGATATGATTTTGAATCATATGGTATGATTCATATCCCCTTAATCAAAACGCTATTGTCTGATGGGCGCGCTGATTTTGGTACGCACAATATTTTGGTACCAATGCTTCTGTTGGTACTAAAACTTCTTCTGGTACTAAAGCTTCTTTTGGTACCAAAAGAAGCTTTAGTACCAAAGGAAGTTTTATTACCAAAAGAAGCTTTACAGGGGGTGACCCCCGGGTGTCTCACATTAAAGGACGGTTTGCTATTTTTTACCAAAGTCCACTTTTGTCCCCTAATTTGAATTTTGTCCCTTAATTTGAGCTTTTTAAAACCTTTTTCGAAAAAATCCGTCCCTTAATTTGAATCTTTCTCGTAAAAGTGTCCCTTAATTTGAATTCTGTCCCTTAATATGAGACCCCTGTAGTACCAAACGAAGGTTTTTTCTTCCCTAAAATATTAAACCAACGACAAATTAAACTATAAGTCCTTTGATACACCCAAACTCTAAATTGGGTGGTATAATTTATACCCATTTATGTTGGCCCCGCTGGTCCATACTAAATTTTATTTTTCATTTTGAGAAGCTCCGTATTAATCCCGAACTACTTTCCTCAGAAATAAAAATGATAGTGGTATTTAATATGTGATTATCCAAGTGAAGGCACTTCCTCTAGTTAATTGCGTTTTGAATAGCTTACCGGTATTAAAGTGTACAAAGTACTTAAACCATTTTAAACCTAGCTCACGACGACAAATCTGCATAATTTATAGACTATAAATTAAGATTTATTGTCAAAGTAAAAAAATCATTTTCTGACAAACTTTATTCAGTCTTCATTTTTCAGGTATGCTTGTTATATCGACAATACATTTTTGGTCATACTTTTATGAACGATATTTCAGTGTCTTCGTTCTGATGAAGTTTCATTTTGTAGTGAGAGTTTGCGGTGGAATATCAGCACACAGGGCTCCTGGACACTTTTTTGACCGGATTACATTTTTCTACGGTATTTCCGGTTTTCCCTTTCTTTCTAGTAACCGGAAGTTTCCGGTCATTGAAAGAAAGATAATGAAAAAATATGGAGGCCGGAAACAACATTAGCCAAATCACATAGGAATGTGAGTTATCGTGATGTTAAGTTTTAAATGACTAAACCGGTCCAAATTCAGAATTTGGGCAAAAAATGCTCAAACTTGAAACTAAAACTGGGGCCTAGGGGTAGTTTTAAAATCAAGCCATGTCGAACTTACCCGGTTTTTTTTTGTATTTTAAAATTCTTATTCTGGAAGGTCAAATCTGGTACTGGGTGTCCGGGAGGCTCTTGGCAATTCTAAAAACATTTTAATTTGGTTCAGTTTCTGTTCGAGATTCAAAAATCAAAGTTTAAAAAATGGAGTCGATTAAACATAAAATGGATACAATGGTCAAGGAGAAGTGTGTGGCTTTAGACAAGGCTATCAAATTTGAAACCCAAACGGCGGAAGTCGAGGCGGCTGCTGTCCGTTACGAAAAGGAAGTGGCTGAAATTCAGAGAAAGATTGCCAAGGTTGAAGATGAACTTGACATTACATTAACCGGTACGAAAGAGACGCACGAAAAACTAGAAGAAGTTGATAAAGAATCAATTGATGCTGAATTGCAAGCTGGTGCTCTTAATCGTCGGTTAGCGTTGCTCGAGGAGGAAATTTCACGGGTTAAAGCGAAGGACTCCAAAATGTCTACTAAAAAATTTAATATTATATTAAATATTACAAATA
>SCLG01000558.1:0-21018 GCA_004367875.1 Oikopleura albicans | reverse complement strand
GCAGATGTTTACACAGCTAAAACACAGTCAACTAAAACCATTTAAAAACCTTCATAATTATGACTAAACCTATATCCGTGTTAGTATAGTGGTGAGTATTCCCGCCTGTCACGCGGGCGACCGGGGTTCGATTCCCCGACACGGAGCAAATTTTTACTTTTTTTATTTTTTTGGCCCATAACTTATGGACCATAAGTCAAAAAACTGAAAAGTCAGCCAATAAGTTATGGGTGAGTCTTATGGGTACCGTTTTTTCTCAAGGCGGCTAACCGGTTTTATTTTTATCACTGAAAATTTTCAATTGTGATTTGCAATTGCTCCCACAAAATTTCCGCACCCAATATCACCGAAAAGCGAGCCCGAACCTCAAGCAGAGTTTTTAACAAAGCAGAGTATTACAAAGCTAAAGACTGGTCAAAATGCTTAACCTCGCACCGTATTAGGTGCACCCAGCGTGCCTACTTATATTGAGATAACTTGTCCTTATTAGGAATAAGAACTTCAAAAAACCAAGAAATAGCTCACGGACTTACACGCCCATTTCACATCCCTGGCATGGACCGACAAACTATGTGTCTTTTTCTGCAGACCCTTTAAGCATAAAAATTTCTCCGTGTCGGGGAATCGAACCCCGGTCGCCCGCGTGACAGGCGGGAATACTCACCACTATACTAACACGGATGATTATCATCCTGTATTTTTCAAATATGAATTAAACATCCGAAACATAAAATGAGGCTAAAATCGGTAGTGCCTTTGCAAAAACGTTGATTAACCGTACAAACAAGTGTTATTTCAGATGTAAATTGTTATTCGAAATGGTTTGGGCGTGAATATGAAACATAAGTGAAACATCTAAACGGTTCATATCAGTAATAAAAAAACATGATGAAATGCATATGTAAATCTAATGAAACCTCATTCCTTCCCATCAACACAAAATAACTGTTTAAAACACCGTGCTCTTGACCCAAAGTAAACATTTGAGTCATGTCGGATTATCTCGCCAAATGTTTTAATTTGACTCGGAAAATCATCAAATTCTCGTTTTTTTTTCTTGGCCGGTTTCATAAACTGTTATCAAATAATGAAAAAAATTGTCGCGCGGTTTCATTTTGAAAATTATACAATCACTGGGTTTGCGTCCAAGTTCGTTCGTGAGCTCCGCAAAGAAATTGATTTTAAAACTTATTAATTTAGAACTCTAGTAGACAAACTAACACAAAATCGGACAAGATTAAAAAGGCGTCATTCTAAAAAACTGGCACGTAGAAATTACGGTAATTCTCAAAAATAAAAAAATAATAACNAAACATAAGTGAAACATCTAAACGGTTCATATCAGTAATAAAAAAACATGATGAAATGCATATGTAAATCTAATGAAACCTCATTCCTTCCCATCAACACAAAATAACTGTTTAAAACACCGTGCTCTTGACCCAAAGTAAACATTTGAGTCATGTCGGATTATCTCGCCAAATGTTTTAATTTGACTCGGAAAATCATCAAATTCTCGTTTTTTTTTCTGGCCGGTTTCATCAACTGTTATCAAATAATGAAAAGTTGTCGCGCGGTTTCATTTTGAAAATTATACAATCACTGGGTTTGCGTCCAAGTTCGTTCGTGAGCTCCGCAAAGAAATTGATTTTAAAACTTATTAATTTAGAACTCTAGTAGACAAACTAACACAAAATCGGACAAGATTAAAAAGGCGTCATTCTAAAAAACTGGCACGTAGAAATTACGGTAATTCTCAAAAATAAAAAAATAATAACATTGAGTCAGTTGAATGTGCCAACATAGTTAGATTGTATGCCAAATTGTATACCACATTTAGTTTATTTTACAAAAAAAAACTGTATACACAGGGTGCGCCGTTATGTTTCGCGCCGTGATGTTTCACCTGTCCCCGCTCGTGCCGTTATGTTTCGCTATTTACCCCGCGGGCCATTATGTTTCACTTTTTTCCGATTTTTTTTTTGTGAAAAATAACGGCGCACCCTGTGTACAAAAACATACACGCCTAACCATTTATCGTAAAACGAAAAGCGCTGAAAAAGTCGAAATAATTGAGTAGGGCATTTGGTAAGATACAAGTAGAATCCGATAAAAAAAAAAATTCCAGGGATTTTTCGTTGTCACGGAGATATCGGTTTTTTGCCGGTTTCTCGAGTACCGTAAGGAGTTTTTTTTTTAAATTTAGCTCAAGAGTGAAACAATCACCGAGAATTTTTTGAAAGTGAAAATTTTATAATATGACACCTTTTGGGGGGTCACCTGCATGCAAAGTTTCAGCTCCCTGCGACAAGTTGTGAATTCTCGCTTGTCAACCCTACGCAAGGGGCTGTATATCCAAATTAGATCAAACATGAGCGGAAATAAAATGGGAATTAACCAAAATTTTGTTAACTAAAAGGTTGTTAATTAATGTGGATAGATGATACGTATCGTAGAAGTCCGACGTTCTTCTATTTTGGCTCTTGTGTCGGTGTTATTTTAAGAGAGAAGGGTTAGATATGATTATGTTTCCAAAATCGTAAAATCTTATTTCCGGTTGTCATGGTCGATGACAAAGCAACCCGTTTTAGCCATCGCTAGATCAAATGATGATGATCACATTTGTTTCAAAATTTGGCGCCGATTTGTTACACTGATGGCCAACATACCATGATGCTAAGCCGGTTAGACGGTAATTATAATCTAATTTTTAATAATAATAGCCATATAATTTTTGCTGAGAAGAATCTTAGTTTCATTACATCGTTATTTGTATAAAACTGGTAAAGCCAACTTGTAGAGCTCGTCAAACTACGTCCATCTGACTATTCAGAAATTGCGTTGGGCCACCAGGGCCCCCTAGAAAGCTGTTTAAAATCTTCAACCTACGCAAAAAAACCGTCAATCGGATTTTCTCGAAAACATGAGGGGGTCAACAATACCCCTTTTGCCCTACGGGGCCTCCATATGCCTAAATACGACGAAAAAACAAATTACGTGTCTATATATACGCACTTCCCTCTGGGAGTTATACTATGATTTCTGAAATGTTTCTACGGTAAAAATAAAAATGTAGCTGGTCCATCTTAAAATATGCCTACAGGGTATACAGTATACTAGAAACGCTTGGCCGATTTTCCTGAAACTCGACCGGTAAAACGGCAGTAGGTGAGTCAATTGAGTAACTTATTTTTTGACGTTAAGTCATATTAAATGATATTAAATTATTATTAAAACTCCATTTCCTTTGAACTACCGTCTGAAAATTTGTTGACCATCACGATCATTTTATGAGAACCAATGTAAAAAATTTAACGGCTAGTTTCTTCAAATTATCTACGTGGCAGGTATAATTAGATTTGACGGATTCGTTTGAACTGTTTGAGTGAGAAATCTTATATTAATGTTCCTCTTTGAGTATTCCAAAGAGGTAGGTTTGTTTGTTGAAAAAGTGTAAAAACGTGGTTCAGTATACACTAGTGTGGTTATTCGGGAACAGTAATCTGACGGGTTCTGCATTCACAAACTCGAAAATGTTGAATTCAAAATTGAATTAATGCTGTTTCTTGTTTCAACGGTAACATTTTAATGCAACGGTCGCAAATGAATCTTGATATACGTATTTATTTCGTAGAAATTATAGATCATTTTTACTGCAGTGGTATACTTGCGTAAAAATTTGACAGTTTTTTCAATAATTGAAATTACATTTATTATTATTTTTTGCACGATGAGTTTATAATAAATATCAATTTGCGTCTAGTTATGTTTCCGTGTCGTAAATTGAGGCACCGCGGGTTTTCGAGGGAAGCGTTTTTCGGAAAAAGACCACTTGAACCTCAAGTCTGACCGACGCGTCACGACGTGTGTCGACAAAACTACAAAACGATTTTGCCAACCCTGGCCCCTCCCGTTTTTCGTTTTTTGTACATCATAGCCTATGAATCATAAATCACAGTATTCGAAAATGGCTTGATTGTCTAAAATTTTAATTAAAGTGTGGTTATGAAATGTCGCACTAACCCGCGTGTAAATTATATACGCCACGTATCACTCCATGTGACCCTCTCGTAATTATATATTTTATCATATCAGATTATTATCTGCAAATGTCGTAGTCGGCTGCAATTGATTTCACAGATAAAAATATTTTATAACCACAACATTAATCAAAAGCATATTTTTAAAAGATGGAACTAAATCACCCTCAATCGAGAAAATTTCATGAAATTTCATTTAACCATGCACGGTAGAACAATATAACCTAGCCAAAAAAACCGCCGTGTCGAACTTACCCGGATTATTTTTTAAAATACACTGCTTTATCCGGCCACTTTCGTCTTCCAAAAACGGCCGGATAAACCCTCACCCGGCCGGATAAACCCCTAGGACGTAGGCGGAATCGCTGAAAAATGCGCAAAAAAGGTGGCCGGATAAGCGAACGATCGGAGAATTGCGCAATTCATTAGTTTCATAAAGCGACCGGCCGGATAAGCAAATGAGNTATCTCAAACACAAGTAGCAAAATGGCCGGATAAACCCATTTGCAAGCATAAACTTAAAGCACAACTGGCTGGATAAACCCGCAGGTGGCCGGATAAACCCTCAGTGCGTGGGCGGGATTGGCGAAAAACTTTTGGGAAAAAAAGTGGCCGGATAAGCGCACGAGCAGGCAAAGTGGCCGGATAAGCGCACGAGCGGGCAAAGTGGCCGTATAAGGGGGCGGATAACCCCTTAAGCAGTGTATTAAAAAATGTGATTCTGGACTACATAGTGGACTGTATAGAAATGCTTCAGAGCGTCCAGGTGCACCGTGCACTGTTTTAAATTTTTCAGTTTTTTCTCATTACGGCTTTCACCGATGTTCAATGTGACAGTATACATATATTATACAGCCTGTAAGCCATTAATAGCCTATGAGGTTAATGTGAGGGTAATGGTTGCCTAAGTTCCAAATATTGCCCTACTGAGGGGAGGGGGAACTTGAGTTATATCGGGAATTTGGGCAAAATCACGAACTTGAGCAATATTACGAACTTGGACAGCATTTCTCAGGTGCTAAAGATTGCTCTGGTTAGGGGAAACTTAACCAAAATCAGGAAGTTGAGTAAAGATTTTTTTGGAAAGCTCTAAAGTCGGACAAATTTCCCAATTTTAAGATTTTGTCCTAGTGAAGGTACGCGGTGGAGCGTACACCGCTAAATATTTTGGTGTATAACTAGCAGGGTGCCTGGCAAAACGCCGTGCATTTTATTTTCGCGCCTCATACATTTTTTTTTCTTTTCAGTGCATTTTAGTTTTAATTTAATATCTCAGCTCACAGTCATAATTATGACCGCTAACCACTAAAATTTCTAGGAGAATTTTTATATCACTTAATATTTTTTTTTTTCAACTTTTTTTTTCGTTTTTTCTTCAAAGTTTGCGCTTAACTTCAAACAAGCGCAACAGCTTGTAACAGATCAAACGCGCAAAATGGTTCAAAAAATGAACGATTTTTTCCGATTTTTCACCACTTCCCCGCATTAATTGTGATTCAATTTTATTACAAACTCCATTCAAATAAATGAAGGTTCCGAAGAAAAAGATTTTGAATGACCATATTCGTAATTTAATAACAAATTTGGGAATTGTTTATAAAACTTATTAATAATGAGTCATTATCCACAAAATTTAATTCGTTTTAGCTGAAAAATCGTGTGCCGTCATTTTTAGGTTATAACCATACAATTTCGTCCCTTAGATTCTTAATTATTAATGCGTGTCATAAAGTAAATGTTGTTATTCACTTGAAGTAAATAACCCAGTAAATAATTTTGATGCTGTTGGTCTACGAAGGGACTAAGATGAAGCCCCCGAAGCAAAATAACCATTCCCGGAACAAAGAAATCAATTCTCAATCGGAAATATTAAGACCAAAGTCAGAATAATTTGAATAGAGTCCATTTAAATTAGAGTATTTGTTGCGCTTCATTTTCATTTTTTTCTTACTTGTTAAAAGAAAGCAAGAATATGGATAAGCACC
The DNA here is from genome assembly GCA_004367875.1 of Oikopleura albicans. Classification (NCBI taxonomy): domain Eukaryota; kingdom Metazoa; phylum Chordata; class Appendicularia; order Copelata; family Oikopleuridae; genus Oikopleura; species Oikopleura albicans. The sequence goes on along the minus strand of SCLG01000558.1, from coordinate 14,993 downwards.
AAAATTATTTAACGTAATATATTTTTCCTATATTTGTAAGTAATTTACGACTGAGGACTGTATAATAAAAATACAAGATAATTTTCTTCGTACCTAGAAACGACCGTTTTGTCAGAAGATTTGGGGTAAAATACAGCATTTTTTCGATTCAGTTTTAATATAATTCTGGTATTTTCAAAGACAAGAACAGTAATTCCATTCGCCACTCTCCAACATATAACACCACGCTCCCTTTACGTTATAATTTGCCGTTCGACAGTAGTTGTGATTCCCATCCCATAAATCTTCGTAACCCTTCCTTCCAATATTATCTTTATCCGGTGAGTTATTCCAATTCATACATGTTTGCCCAGTGACGGTTTTTGACTGCTTTCCGTAGTAAAGGGGTGATATATTTATAAAGTCATACGAATTGTTGGAGCATTCGTCTAAATGCTAATCTAAAAATGGTCCACACGATTCCAAAAACGGTAAACGCGATTAGTGGGGCCACAAATATAAAAATTGTTATTCTTGTAGATGGACTTAGCTTATGTTCTCGAAATTCTTTGTATCTTTGCGTGGGTCTTAGAATGCTAATATAACAACCCACGTAATGTACCAAACTAAAAAATCTTTTAATTACCTATTGTCCAAAAATTCCCGTATGTCGCTGAACTATCAGGGCACATAATTTTGACCTCATTTAAATATTCCAGCTGATCTTCCAGTGTCTGTTTATAAATGAAACGAAGATACAAATTCAAATCTTCCGTCTTTGTGCATACTAAAAATTTATATTGTGTTACATATATATATATATATTTCTCTTACAATAGTCAGAATCTGATCAGAGATAATATGTTTATAATATTTTAATACATACTTAGTACTCTATAAGTACTAATTGGCCCCTTATGGGCCGCCATGAGGGCTCCAAAAACGCGGCCCATAAGGGGTTCCCGGCCCATAAGGGGTCCCTGGCCCATAAAGGATCCCTGTCCCATATGTAATGACCATTTTTGACGAAAAACACTTTTTCTCTAATTTTTATTGTTTTTGCTTGAAAACGCGTTTTTAGACATTGCAGATCTAATTGTTAAAACACCTTATGGGGAGTTTACCCAAAAAGTATTTTTGTAACTCGCCTGAAAATATTCCCAATGTTGGTGAATGACGCTTTGGGGTTATTGTTGATAGAAATCTTATACCATATGTCTTTGCTCAATTGTCAAAGACCGGGTTGGCACTGTACCATGCTTTGATATAACGTTCGGCATAATCAAATAAAAACAAAATTATGTGAAAGAGCAACATTTGTCGGTAAAATCATACTCGACATTTCCGGTCTAGAAGGTTTTTGACAGTGGAACACTTTAAGGACGGGTCAATAGCGTTGTTGACAAACAGGTGATCGCCGGAAAATCGTTATAAAATATGTTTTACACAGTCCAATTCATTATTTCTTTTCTTAGTCAACGTAAAACAAAATAAACTGTTAGACGTGATAATTTCGGGGACCATAACTTGTTCCCCAGGACCCCCCCACGAAGCCGCGAACTAGAATAGAAATTTTAGTCCTTCGAACTTGATGATAGTGTGGAACTGTACACACACCTAAACCAATTAATTAAAATAAAACAAGTCAAAAATACTTTAAAAGTACATTTTCGTAATTTTGTGTTTTATTTGTACACAACGGTATAGTCCCGTCTTTAAGGAGGGGACATAGGCGTTGTGTACAAACGGAAACGTAAATCTTTAAAATGCCTATAACTATTATATTTTTTGGGTTTTGTTATTTGTTTAGGGGTATTTATCGTAAATAAGACTAGAAAAAATAACTTGACCAACTAATTCTCGAAATTTTTGACGGTTTTTCATTTGTGATAAAACCGGTTATTTGATGAAGTCGTCGCACAAATTCTATCAGAAAAACACAATGGAACTGTTGTTTCCTTTTGATTTATATACTTTAGTTATCTAAGATACCTAGCAAAATAATAATTATTGTTAAATCTCAAAAATGAGCTCAAAAACTTGTAAAAAACAACCAATTTTAACACATGTTTACGTTTTTTGGATGTTTTTGGTTACATTTTCGGGAACTAGTTTTACAGCTTTCACGATAATCCATTGATTTTATTTGCAAAAACATCTTTGAACCAATGCCCCAATGCCCCAATGCGTGTTGTTTCAGATTTTTGATTTTCAATGTCGAAAACAAAAAATTAAAGCTATGAAGGTCAAACGCTCACTTCTTTTTAAGCCTTTTTTAGCGTTTTTTGCAGATATTTTCCTGAGACTTTTTTTCAAAAATCGGAAACAACATGATTGCGAGCCTTATTCATACAATTCGTCTACAGGAAAAACGAATCTCATATCTTGAAAACTGTAAAACTAGTTCCATCATGAAATTTGAAGTTTGGGACAAGTTTGATGCTCTCTGGGTGGTCAACGACAAACAATATCAGTCAACAAACTGGACCAATCTATTTCCTGAATCGTTCTTAATAATTTATAAAAAAGTCGGTTAGAATTCATTGTGAATTTGGGCCGCTATAGTAACTTTTCTAACGAGACGAATTTGTAAAAAACGCCTATGTCCCCTCCTTAAGAGTAATATAGACTAATACATGTACTCTGGAGAAAATAGTAGTGCCAGTGAAGAAATGGAATAGAAGTGGAAAGAAAAATAGCAAATTTTGGAATTTCTAAATTTGTTTTTGAAAAAAAATGTTGAAACTTCACTTGTCTAGCGCGCTTTCAATCAAAATTATACCCGAAAAAGAGAACTATAATGCAATACCAAGCTGAAAATACTTTTTCAAATAAATATAAACAGAAAAATTGCGGCCCATAAGGGGGCCCTATTCAAATCGAAAAAATCGCGGCCCATAAGGGGTCCCCGGCCCATAAGAGGGCGGCCCATAAGGGGTCCGGGACTGTAATTTTTTTTTTATTTATTAATATTAATAAATTTTGATACCACTTTTATACTGAAACACTTGATAATCTCTAAACACAAATTTTTTAAGTTTATCTAGGGCCTAGATTCTAGGCAATATTAAAGAAGGGTCAGTCATGTTGTGTACAAACTGAATCCGATAACCAGTAAAGTCCATTTTGGTCACACAATTGGTGTTTTTATTATAATTGAAGGTGTGAGCTATTGTTATCAATTAAGGTCAAGTTTATTTGACCATCAAATTCTAGAAATGTTGAAGTTTTAAAATTCCGATCAAAATTTGATTTTATAAAATTGCTCATACACAATTTTAGAAATAAATACACGACCTACCCATGTAAGTTAACACCACGTAAGTTAACAAAAATCACGTTAGTTAACAAAATTCATGTAAGTTAACAGTCTCCTCTCGATAACTTTTCCGCCTACGCTCTACCCACGTAAATTAACAAAATTAACCTAAGTTAACAAAATTCACGTAAATTAACACCTTTGTTCTAACTGTTTTGGTTATTTACGTACATACGTGGTACACCACAGTGCACTTTGAAAAGTGATGTTGGTAATTTGATAGCGAAAAAGAAAAAAAAACGATTTTTGGTGAAATGTGCATCGAACTTACGAAAAGATTCTAGACAAATTCATCCGTTTTTTTAGCCAAAATTCTATAGAATCATGTCTTTTTACGCTGTTATTTCTATACAGAGCTTGGAAAGATATGCATAAACTATATCGCTGAGACGACTGATCCATATTTTTTTTTAATCTCTATTTATCTCAATTGTTAAGTATTTTTCTGTCATTTTCTTTATTTTTTAATGGTAATTTTTTATCCTTGATATCAAACATATGGGAAATTATCAAATTTTATTCTTCAATTGGAACAAAATCTAGAAAAAATAGGTTAAATTCACGTAAGTTAACAGTTTCTTCAATTTTTGACAAAAAAGCCTAAATTCACGTAAGTTAACAGTTTTAAAAATTTGATTGGCAGTTAAATTTCAAGTGTTTGACAAGTTCAAGTGTGCTTGAGCGATCGGGGGTGATAATTATCACCTCGGAAATACAATCATCTTAGAGCAGAAACGTTGATCTCACAACACAAAAAAATGTACACTCCCCCCTCATGATAAGGGCCACTTTTGTCTCCTGAAAAAGTGGCCCTTGTTATGGAGTGGCCCTTATCATGGTGGCCCCTATTATGAGAAAGTGGATTTTTTTTGAGATAGTCGGGTTAGTAATTCACTCAATTTTTTATGTATTTTGTGTACTTATTTTATATTTTTGTATTCCCATGTGGAAGCTAGTAAAGTGTATTTAGTATATTAAGAATATCCGGCAATCTTAATGGACAATTTCAGTTCAGACTTTGCCAGACTATCAGACGAAAACTCAAATCTCTCATAATAAGGGCCACCCTTCACGCCGCATTTGGCCCCTATCATGAGGGGGAGTGTAAGCGTATGTGTGGAACGTTTTTTATAGCGTTTTCCCGGAAGGTCATATTTGTAAACAACATGACTGACCCCTCCTTAAATAAAATGTAACTCAAATATGACCTAGAAATTTTCCGTCAAAAAATATGAAATAAAACAGCAAAAAAAACAAAAATACACAAACAAAAAAATTTTTGTTGTCACTTAATCAAGATTCTTAACCAAAACTTCAACCAAATGTTTACTATCAATATTCGTTGACTAAAACGCTAATTTTAAGCAAAAATTGTCTTAATGGGTTATAAATTTTAACAATACACTTAATAATAACCTATTTTGTATTAAGATTGAGTTATTTAAGTATTCATTTGAAAAGCACTGATAACTAGTTTTAGTGCCATGAATTTGACAAATATTTTAGTTGGCTCTTTACTTTATAAAATTTTTATTACCGTTTAATTTGTGTAGAGTTTTTTTCAGGGAATGTTTGATCATTTTATTTCCAAAAGAAGCATAATATACTTCGTCTTTATAAATGATAACCAACGATGTAAGCTGGGGATGATAGTAGTCAAATGCGTTAGTAAGGCGTGTTCTATCAATTTCCACGTGTGTCAACTCATCAAATGACTCCATCTGCAATGTTGATTCATACAATGTGTCTCGTTTTATATAATTAGGATCCATGGATTTTTTTAAAATTTTAGTAGTTGTCTTCAAATGTCCAGAGTATAAAGTGATTTTTAAATCGTTATAGGTAAACCCATGTAATCCAATTTGAAAACGAATCGTATAACTTTCGTCTTAAATAATTTTATATAAAATCTTAGTAAAGTCATTCGTGCTCACCTAAATTTATTAATGCTTCATATTAAATGTTTAGTTACTAAAAATAACAACGTATTTGGAAACTAAAAAAGATTCTTTTGGACAAACGTAGGCTCGACAAAACTAACAGACACCCTTAACCCCCAAGCATGACCCCCGGACGTTTGTCCGGCCCCGGGTGAAAAACGCAATTTTCAAGTTGTTTGCCTTTGTAAAATGACGTAACATTGAAAACCAACATAGAACAACCGATTACAAACTCGGAGAGCAAATAAAAATACAAATTTTATATACACCACCTACCTGCTTAAAGTAACACTATTCGCTTAAAGTAACAGTTTTTTTGCGAATAGTGGTAACTTTTTCAACCCACGCACTACCTGCTTAAAGTGAAAAAGAGGTAGCCATTTTTTGGTCTACAGTTGATGTGCGCACAACGCACCACTTTCGTTTCTCAAAAATTGGTGCGTTGTGTGCACACTGGTGCGTTGTGCGCACGCCCATCACCAAATGCACTACGAGATATAAGCTTAATATTTGTAGAACTATATTCGTACGTCAATTTTGTACACAACAGATCATACCCGTCCTTAAAGCCAATTTTAAGATTTTTTTTAATTTTTGTTGTACTTCATTTGGGGATGTTCCCAAAAAAGTACCACGCGGAAAGCTCTCAAAAAATCAGTCGACGCTTCGCGACGCCCGTTTCGATTAATTTGATTTTAGGTTGAAGTAATGAGAAATATAATTACAAGTTGTATTACAACTGTTGTAATTTACAACTATTTTGTTTTTTAGAACACATAGCGTCATCTCTGTAATTTTGTGTTTTAAAAATCAACTTTTTCACATTTTGATAGACTTCCCGACACAAAAATTATAACATAAATTCAATTTTTTAAGGTTTCGGTTGAAAATTAATACGTTTAATCGTTTTTTGATACCAAAACTTATTAGTTAAAAAACCGACTCGGAATTCAGTTTTTGGCAAAAATGCCCCATAGCCTATGGCCCATAGGTGACCTTTTGAAGTATTAGAATAAAGTTTTTTTGATATAATTTTTATGTGCAAAATTTTTGTGGAAAAAACTTGGTGCGTTGTGTGCAAACGACTACTTGGCGAAAAAGTGGTGCGTTGTGTGCACACTGGTGCGTTGTGTGCAGGTGCGTTGTGTGCACATCAACTGTATACAATTTTTCTCGGACAATCCAAATAGTACAAGGTCAAGTTAGTTTATTAAAAGTGAAAAATTAAAAGCAAAATCTTAATTAAAGATAAAGTCAGTTTTTTTTTAATACCCTTCCCTTGTATTAATAATAATTGATCACGTGATGTTTCCAAATTGCGCAATTCTATGACCTAATTGCTGCTTAAAGTAACAAAAAACTAAACATTACGTAACAGTTTTCAAATTTCGCAATTCAAAAGCCTGATTCCGCTTAAAGTAACAGAAAAAAGCCTGATTTCGCTTAAAGTAACATAATCCGAACTTTTTCTCGATTGAACCTACGCCCTACTTGCTTAAAGTTACAATTTTCGCTTAAAGTAACAGTTTTTTGGTTCATTTTTGGTTTTAATTTAAGCAGGTAGGTGGTGTACGTAATANAATTTGATTTTAGGTTGAAGTAATGAGAAATATAATTACAAGTTGTATTACAACTGTTGTAATTTACAACTATTTTGTTTTTTAGAACACATAGCGTCATCTCTGTAATTTTGTGTTTTAAAAATCAACTTTTTCACATTTTGATAGACTTCCCGACACAAAAATTATAACATAAATTCAATTTTTTAAGGTTTCGGTTGAAAATTAATACGTTTAATCGTTTTTTGATACCAAAACTTATTAGTTAAAAAACCGACTCGGAATTCAGTTTTTGGCAAAAATGCCCCATAGCCTATGGCCCATAGGTGACCTTTTGAAGTATTAGAATAAAGTTTTTTTGATATAATTTTTATGTGCAAAATTTTTGTGGAAAAAACTTGGTGCGTTGTGTGCAAACGACTACTTGGCGAAAAAGTGGTGCGTTGTGTGCACACTGGTGCGTTGTGTGCAGGTGCGTTGTGTGCACATCAACTGTATACAATTTTTCTCGGACAATCCAAATAGTACAAGGTCAAGTTAGTTTATTAAAAGTGAAAAATTAAAAGCAAAATCTTAATTAAAGATAAAGTCAGTTTTTTTTTAATACCCTTCCCTTGTATTAATAATAATTGATCACGTGATGTTTCCAAATTGCGCAATTCTATGACCTAATTGCTGCTTAAAGTAACAAAAAACTAAACATTACGTAACAGTTTTCAAATTTCGCAATTCAAAAGCCTGATTCCGCTTAAAGTAACAGAAAAAAGCCTGATTTCGCTTAAAGTAACATAATCCGAACTTTTTCTCGATTGAACCTACGCCCTACTTGCTTAAAGTTACAATTTTCGCTTAAAGTAACAGTTTTTTGGTTCATTTTTGGTTTTAATTTAAGCAGGTAGGTGGTGTACGTAATAAAAAGTAATTAGTCATTGATGGAACCTAGGAAACCTCAAAAAAGAGGTTATTTGCAATTAATAGTTTTCACCCACATTTTTTCGACCGTAGAATTCGATCAATTTTTTTTTTGAGTTGAAACTTCAGAGAAACAATAAAAACTAATTATTTCGCGAACAAAAAATTATTTTAACAATGTTCTCTGAACAATAAACAGTATATTGTTATAGAAACCGTTTGCAAAAAAACGCAAAGAAATCCATAGAGCCATTAATTCACATTACACCCCCTGCGCCGTTATCGGGTCAACATTTCGAAAGAAATTTTGACCCGATAACGGGTTTTGACCCGATAACGGCGCAGCGCGTAGGCGGAATGTCTGGAAAATTTTGATCGACAAATATTTCCACCAAATTATGCTCACATACGAAATTTGGGGTTAAACAATAAAAATAAAAAATCGCCGAGCATACCTAGTAGGTATTACCTCCGAGTATTACCTACCCATGGCTAAGAAAGTTTTTTGTATAACATGTTCATTGAACTAAAAAAGGATACTAAAAACATACGACAGTGAACCAATAATATCACAAGATTAAGCTGCTTAATTTAAGCAGTCGTTTATACAAAAAAATGGTCATTCGTTCAAAAAAATTCAAAAAATTCTGAAAAATAGAGAGAATTGTATACATATTGAAACATTGACTAACAAAAAAAAAATAGAATTTAAACGTATTTATTTTATTTATTTTTTTGACCCGATAACGGCGCAGTGCGTAGGTGGGGTGGCTGGAAAATTTTGAGACGTAATTTTGACCCGATAACGGGTTTTGACCAGATAAAGGGTGACCCGATAACAGCGCAGGGGGTGTACTCGTTTAAAAAAAACCGGACGTGCCAAGTTCACGGTCTGACAGAAGTTCACTGTTAATAGTTATGGTCCCGGAAAAAAACGGAATTGAATCACAAAGGATGGATATAGGTGCTCAGCGTATTCCCAAACTTATATAATGTATGCCCTGTCCACATGAAGGGTTTCTTTTTGGTAGTTTTTTTTTGTAAAAACGCAACCCTACCACCCTTAATTTAAGATCTATTTGTTTTCAAAAATTCAAGAGCCTAGAGTGCTAACTTACAACAGGGTTCAGTGTTACATGACTGGCTTTGACGTTCTCTATCGTACGTATTTTGTTCGTCGTAGTATCCATTTTTGGTTCTAACTTGTGATCCCACTCCACATGTCTTCGAACATTGGCCCCATAAAGACCATTGCGTAACTAAAATATGTATTGTTATGTCATAGAAATAATAAACAGAATTTCTTTCAAAAACATTTTCGTGAATTTTCGTGAACAACTCATGCCAGAACAATAAACGATAAAAACAGAAAATTGCATTAATTGTTGTTTATAATGAAATGAAACTTACTGCCGGACCACTGCCGGACCACCGCCGGACCACTGTGCCGAGCACGTTCCATGTCTGATTGATTAGCGCGTAATAGGGGGGATATAAACAAAGGTTTGTCAAATAACTGCGCAAAGTTCCGAATCACAGCACGTGTGGAAATTGTTCAAATTTAATTTTGAGTATGCCAGAAAACAATAGTCTTATCATTATCGAACGGAATTTAAAAGAGAAATTCAGGTTGTATGATGAAGGTCAACCATGAGATGAACAAGAATTTTTAGTTCTTGCTTTCAAATTTCTAAGGGCCCCATTCAAAAATGAAAAAATAATGAAAAATTTTGTTACGTTCAGGGATGAAAGCCCTATCCTCAGGGGTCTCAAAAATATAAAAATTATCGAAAAATTTTTTTGGGATCTTATCCCAAATCGGCATTTTATGGGACGGCATCGTCCAGCATGCTGCAGCATACGTAGGGATCGTTTGGCGAAACCCCGATTTTGTGTTTTTTAGAGTTAGACCTTGAAAATTTTTGGAGTAACTAAATCGAACCTAGTGAATACGATAGAGTATATTTTATACAATAAAAATATCCCCTGCGCTCTTATCTGACAATACAGTCTGATTTTGATTTTCTTAGAAGAAGAGCTCGAAACTTTTTGAATCTACTAAGTCGACCCAGGTGAAGACGATTATTAACAGTTTAGACAAAAAATACCCCCATGCGCTCTTATCGTACAAAGTAACTCCAATTAAGAGTTTCTTATGAGTAAAGCGTTTAAACCAGGATACAAAGGGTGCAAAACCGGTCATTGACGGTTTAGGAGCTAAGAACTGAAACTTCGCTAGTATACTAAGATCATTGCCCTGAGTATTTTGGTGCTAAAATTGGAACTATTTTTAACCCCTAGGTGCCTGAATTGACAATATGGGCAAACAATCGATATTTTTAGAAGCAATTTTTCCCCTAGGGTGACAAAATTGATAGTAAGAACAAAAAAAAAACGATACACCACCTGTCTATGTAACTTAACAAAACTTTTGGAAAAAAAAGGTGTTACGTTACGTCCATTTTGTTAAGTTAGATGGGTAGTGCGTAGGCGGAAGTGCTGAAAAACTTTCAAAACTGTTAAGTTACGCCAATTTAGGTTTTTTTGTCCAAAATTGACAAAACTGTTAAGTTACGTCAATTTAGGCCCTTTTCTCTAGATTTATTTCAAATTTCAAAAAAAAAAATGTGATAATGTCCAATATGTGTGATATCAAGGATATAATATTTTTCCATAAAAATAAACAAATTACAAAAAAAAACACTTTCAATTAAGATAAATAGAGATTTTTAAAATTGTGGATAAGTCGTCTCAGCGGTAGAGTTTATGGATAGCGTTCTAAGGTCTGTATCCAAAAAAAAAACGTAAGAAGACATGGTTTTGTAGCATTATTTTCTCAAAAAAACATGAATTTGCCTAGGATCTTTTCGTACATTCGATGCAAATTTCATCAAAACTCTTTTTTTTTTCTTTTTCACTCTGAAAATTACCAACACCGCCTTCCAAAGTATACCACGCTGTACCACTTATGTACGTACATTAACAAAACATTTTGAAAAAAGGTGTTAAGTTACGTGATTTTTGTTAAGTTACGTGAATTTTGTTAAGTTACGTGGTGTTAAGTTGCGTAGACAGGCCGTGTAGTTGAGAACTGAAGCAAGAGTTGAGAACTGAAACTTATTAGGGGTGCTATGACCCTATAGGATTACCTATTGGACCCACCAAGCGGGGTTACATAGGATGCGATGGCCCTATTGGATTACTGAAAGGGCCCGCAAAGCGGGGCTAAATAGGATGTGATGGCCCTATTGGATTACTGAATGGGCCCGCGAAGCAGGGCTACATAGAATGCGATGACCTTATTGGATTACCGAATGGGCCCGCGAAGCGGGGCTACATAGGATGCGATGACCCTATTGGATTACCGATTTGGCTCGCGAACCGGAGCTACATAGGATGCGATGACCCTACTGGATTACCGAATGGGCCCGAGAAGCGGGGCTACATATGATGCGATGACCCTATTGGATTACCGATTTGGCTCGCGAAGCGGAGCTACATAGGATGCGATGACCCTACTGGATTACCGAATGGGCCCGAGAAGCGGGGCTACATATGATGTGATGACCCAATTGGATTACCAGATGGGCTCGCGGAGCGAGGCTTCAGATTAAGACTATTGAATAACCGAATTTGACCGCCGAGCAGAGCTTCATAAGATGCGATAAATCTATTGGACAACCAAATAGGCCTGGAAAGCGGGCTAAAAAGGATGCGATAAAAATATTAGATTTGAGATATTACTTGATACTTTTACTTCGTCCATAGTACCACTGGCTTGTCTGCAAAGGGAAGTGCCAAGTATTTACGAGATCAAATTCTAAACCTCTCCGCTTCTTAGTGTTATAAAACTTCCCAGGGATTCATTACTTATGTAAAATTTCAATCGGTGCAAAACTGACGTGGGTGGGGTTGCAGACCCACCTATATAGCGTCTCGAGTCTACGTACAATTTGATTATTTCATTATCAGGGATCTCGGTTATTCAATAGTCGCGTATGACTCGAAGAACCCAGTCGCGGTTGAGATCATGGAGCAGCTTATAAGCTCTGCTATGAGCGGGCCCAGGGAACTAGAGGCGCAACTTCGCTCTAAAAACGAGCTATGTGAGGCGGAAATTCAACCGCGTTTGGTTCTGTCGAGGTCGTGTTGTTCAAGCGGCTCAGGCGTCCTTGGGTTTCTTCATTCGAGCCGGCCGTATAGGAGGAGCCGCTCGAGCTGCTTAACCCACTCGTCAACTAGAGTAGGGCTTCGATTAGGGCCACTCAAGCTGGAAACCCTAGGGCATATGTTTCCCGATGGGACGGCAGCGGCCGCCGAGGCGACTGCTAGACTAAGGCTATCGCTAGAGCCCTCCGAGCTCTTCTGGTTTTGCCCGGCTCGTTTAGTTTGCCACCGCCCGCGATGACCATGTTTGGTATCTGAATGGGCTCTCAGAGTGGAAGTACATACTATGTCTAACATAGGATACGTTGACCCTATAAGGTTCCATTAAGCCTGACTAAATTGGGAAATCTTTGCGCGTTTCGAAAACCGCCAAAGAAACCTTTAAGACGTACGATCCCGGGCAGGTTTACTGGCCTAAAAAGACCGCAACACAATGCCTCGGTTCATCAAAGTTATCAAGGTAAAAAGTAAAGGATTTTTATGAAATTTAACACGTAGACGGTTGCGGCACGTTCACACGAGAGCCCTAGTCGAAGCTCTAGTCTAATTGACGAGTGGGTAAAGCAGATCGAGCGGCTCTTTACATACGGCCGGCTCGAGTAAAGAAACACCAGAACGCCTGAACCGGTCGGACAAGACGCCCTCGACAGAACCGAACGTGGTTGAATTACCGCCTCACATAGCTCGTTTCTAGAACAAAGTTGCGCCTCTAGTTCATCATATTTCCGGACTAACTCAAGAAGAGCTAATATGCTGCTCCATGAGCTCAACCGCGACTGGGTTCTGCGAGCCATGCGTGACTATTGAATCACCGAGATCCCTGATAAAAAAATTATCAAGTTGTACGTGACGAGCGTAGACTCGATACCCTGTGTAGGTGGGTCCGCAACCCCAACCACGTCAGTTTTGCACCGATTGAAATTTTACATAAGTAATGAATCCCCGGGAACTTTTATTATACTAAGGAGCGGAAAGGTTTTGTATTTGATCTCGTAAATACTTGGCACTTCCCTTTGCAGACAAGCTAGTGGTACTATGAACGAAATAAAAGTATAAAGTAATATCTCAAATTGGGACCCGCTCAATGACTTCCGTCAAGCTCAATCGCTTGCCAAACCCCATAACGGTTTTTAATTAGATAAAAGATTTTCCATTTGAATTCAATAGGGTCATCGCATCCTATGCAGCCCCACTTCGCGGGCGCAATCGGTAATCCAATAGGGTCATCGCATCCTATGCAGCCCCACTTCGCGGGCCCATTCGGTTCCAATACAGGGGGGTCGCCAAATAAGGGTCCCTCAAATAAGGGTCGCCTTCGCCAAATAAGGGTCGAAGTCGCCAAATCAGGGTCTCTTTTTTTCAAGTAAGGGTCGGTTTTTCAAAACACGAAACCGACCCTTATTTGGCGACCCCCCTGTAGAGTCATCGCATCCTATGTAGCCTCGCTCCGCGGGCCCATTCGGTAATCTAATAGGGTCATCACATCCTATGTAGCCCGGCTTCACGGGCCCATTTAGTAAACCAATAGGGTGATCACATCCTATATAGCCCCGCTTCGCGGGCCTACTCGGTAATCCAATAGAGCCATCACATCCTATGTGGCCCGGTTTCGCGGGCCCAGTCGGTAATCAATTTGGTAGTCAGGGGGTATATTTATCGTATAAATCACTACCATCGTGTTCACGAAAGTCGATTTTGCTAGTTCAACAATTTTCAAGGTCTAATTCTTTAGAAAAAATCGGGGTCTCACCAAACGTTGCTTTATTTTTTTTTTGTTCCCATTGTCGATCTCGCACTTAAAAACTGTTTCGACTTTAGGATTAATTTTTTTGGGGTGTTCCTTTTTTTTATTTGACCGTGTTGTATGCGTATAAGTCACTTCAAGTAAACCGTAAATGTATCATGAATGAGTTCAAGTGCACAATTTTATTTCCGCCAGAAAATTCTAGAAATTTTTGAAAATATTGGGTGAAATACGAAATCGTTCACAATAGTGGTCCTTGCTAAAATTTGTTTGCGTATTTCGTTTCAGTTTATTTTACTTTTATAATCATCAGAAGACTTCAAGGTAAGTAAACCATTAATTTGATAAAAAACCAAGACCGCATTACTTGCTAAAAACACCATACATTATTATTTTTACTCAAAAAATGGTGTCCAAAAAGTACATATTGCAGTAACCCGTGAATATGGCAAACTCTGACGATCTTATTCTTTTTTTAAAGCCAATTGCAAGTTCTTTGACATCAGTTTTTACAGAGTAACATTTTAAGATTTTGTCCAGAAAATATTTTTTTTGAGTTGAAACTTCAGAGAAACAATAAAAACTTATTAGTTCGCGAACAAAAAATTATTTCAGAAATGTTCTCTGAAGAATAAAAAGTTTATTGTTATAGGAACGGTTTGCAAAAAAGCGCAAAGAAATCCAAAGATCCATTAATTCATATGACTCGCTTAAAAAAACGAATGTGCCAAGTTCACGGTCTGACTGAAGTTCATTGCCAATAGTTATGGTTCCGCAAAAACGGGAAATGAATCACAAATTATGGACATAGGTTCTGAGTGTAATCCCAAACTGATATAATGTATGCCCTGTCTCCAGGAAGCATTTCTTTTTTGCATTTTTTTGTAAACAAATCGACCGTACTACCCTTAAATCTGAAAATATCGATTGGTTTGCTCTTATGGTCCATTCTGGCACTTTGGAATTTAAAATAAATTACAATTGTAGCACCAAATTGTTTGGGGTGTTAAACTTAGTACCCCTAACAAGTTTCAATTCTCAACTCTTGGATCAAAAACTATCGTTTTTTTTGTACTTACTATCAATTCTGGCACCTACGGGTTGAAAAATAGTTCCAATTTTAGCACCTCAGAGTGTTAAACTTAGTACCCTCACAAGTTTCAGTTCTTGACTCTTGCCTCTAAAAATATAGATTATTTGCCCATATTGTCAATTCAGGCACCTAGGGGTTAAAAATAGTTCCAATTTTAGCACAAAAATACTCAAGGCAATGAACTTAGTATACTAGCGAAGTTCAAGTTCTTAGCGCCTAAACCGTCAATGACCGGTGATACGAGTTTCTGGCGTTTTTGGCGTTTTCTGGTTTTGGGCGG